>OY282582.1:4208095-4398773 GCA_958299025.2 Drosophila histrio
GCGCGCGAGTTATGCAAATGTCATCACTTACCTCGTCCCCACTACTTAAGTCTAAACTGTCAACACCCTCACCATTATCAATAATTCGGCCAGGTCTGCAATCCAATTTAATGTAAGCAAACCCGAACTACTTTAATGTAAACATCATAGGCTCAGCACATTAACATAAACATAGCTGGCCCAAAGATCACACTAACCACTCAGAACGTTGACATAAACATATCTGGACCAATGATCACATTAGCAATCACACACCAATACAAACCCATAGTATAAACAAAGAGTGGCAAAGCCATCTAATAGAATTATGTTATAAGTATATGTTTGTAGAGCGCTAAGCTCAGTTGACACCCAACCCTGAATCGAACCACGTCAAAATAAAATATATAATTATTACGAGTGTTGTATTCTTTTCTTTATTGTGAACTCAATCAATATAACTGGCGCAGCCGGTCTGAAACGGACAAATAAATTACACTAAAAGTGATTTCTTGCAAAAACAGCTAAAGGCATAAGCAGAATCATATAAGTGCAATATAAAAAAGTATAAGTGGCATAAAAAAGAGACTAAGTCATAATTGTGTCACCTAAAACTACGAAGTAATAATAAATATGGCAAACGGAAGTGAGAAGATGCAGCGATGCATCCAAGCACTCACTCAAATAATTGCCCAGCAACAACATGATCTTGCCATTGTAAATCCCCTTACAAGGCAAAGGAACAACATCGAAAAAGAAACCAGATACCTTCCAACGTTTACCGGAATAGAGGGAACACTGCATGGATTCATCGCGTCGGTGGATCAAGTGATGCAGGAATACGGAGACGACGCGGACCAAGTCTTCAGTGTTATTTTCAATACAAAAATTCAAGGGCAAGCACGAACCGTACTCAACATTAACACACCAACATCATGGGAGCAGTGCAAGGAAAAACTTCGACATCATTATAGACCAAGAATGGACCAGATGGGTCTCACGAGAAAAATCAACAATTTGAAAGTTATCAGCATTAGAGACCTGGATATCAAAGTAAGATACATTGTAGAAGAAATAACTGATTTTGCAGTATTCGAAAATAATGAAAACCTTGTTAACATACTAAGTGCTTTATTAATACAAAGAATTAAAGAATTAGCATCAGGTTCCATGGCGGTTTCATTAATGCCCCTTACTACAGTACCAGCAGTCAGAGAGGAAATAGCTAAATATATTGGCCTAAATTTTGGTAACTTAAATCAAAGATTATTAATTCAAAGAAGTTTCGATAACAATGGATCAGGTAATAGGAATGACCAAAAGATTGAAAACAATCAACAAACAAGTGCAAGCAATAATTTTAGAAATAACAATATGCAAGCAAGCCAGAACACAAGACGCCATTATAATAACAATCAAGAACAAAATCAGTATAATTACAATCAACAACAAAATCATAATAATAACTATAATCAGCAACAGAACCGAAAGTATAATAACAATCAACAACAAAATTATAATTATAATAATAATCATAACCAAAATCAGAACTATAACAACACTCAACCAAACAGAAATCAAAGTAATAAGATTCATCAAAATAATAATGTTCAACCACAAAATCCTCAAGACGCAATGAGTGTAGACAATTAAGCAGAAGAAGATAATAAGAGCACAACAAGTGAGATTCCCCAAGATTTTTTACCCAACAGCCTTGGATGAATTAAAAATATTAATAGAAGGAACAATTGAGGGATGCAGATTCTTATTTTTGGTGGACACTGGATCCACAATTAGCATAATAAATACAAATAGAGTACAGCAAAATGTTTACGAAATAATTGAAAAATACACAAATACTATTCATACTATTAACACAACCTTTAAAACTAATAATTATTTGGTAAAAACCAAAGCACCGGTTGAATTTCAATATTCACCAGAAGTGCATGCAAAATGGGTGGCCTTACCACCAGACAAATCATATGATTTTCTATTGGGCATGGATTTCATTCAAAGAAATGTTAAAAATATTGATTTTAATAAAAAAATAATACACTTAATTAATAATGTCGAAATTCCATTCTTGTCCAAGATTCCTAAAGAAACTTGCGTACTAGAAGTAAGTGAAATTGATGACTTCAATATAACAAGTTTAAATACAGAAGAAAGCGAAATTATAAAAATATTGAATAAAAAACTTAAAGGGTTATATTACAAGGAAGGTGACCAACTTACAAACACAAATACAGTTGTACACAGTATAAAAACTACAACGGACCAACCAATAAATTCCAAAATTTATAGGTGTTCTCCAAAATATGAAGAAGAAATCAGAAAGCAAATAATTGAAATGGAAAAAAATGGCATTATCAGGAAAAGTAGAAGCAAATATAGTTCACCCATATGTATGGTACTAAAGAAAATTGATAATTCTGGAGTACAAAAGTATATATTGTGCGTAGACTATCGTCGATTGAATCATGTAACAGTCTCAGATAAATACCCATTACCCCTTATGGATTCAATATTAGACAAACTTGGCAGGGCTCAATATTTCAGTACATTAGATTTGGCAAAAGGCTATCATCAGATTTTGATGGCTGAAGAAGACATAGAAAAAACTGCATTCGTATCACCAATGGGACTTTACGAATATATTAGAATGCCATTTGGACTAAAAAACGCACCAGAAACTTTCCAAAGACTAATGAACGATATTTTAAGAGATTACATAAACAAAATATGTGTGGTATATTTGGATGTTATTTTAATATTCTCAACAACTTTAGAAGAACATAAAAACTCTTTAGAAAAAATTTTTCGAAAACTTCAAGATCACAATTTAAAAATTCAGGCAGATAAATGTTCATTCATGAAACAAAACACTGAGTTTTTAGGTCATGTACTTACAAAAGACGGCATACAACCAAACCCAAAAAAGATACAAGATATTTTAGCTATTCCAATCCCGAAAACAGAAAAACAACTTAAAGGGTTCTTAGGTATGACAGGATTTTACAGAAAATTCATTAAAGATTACTCAAAGATCGCATATCCTATGATCAAATATTTACAAAAAGGGAACACAATTAATGGAAATGACCCAGAATATATTGATTCATTCGAAAACTTAAAAGCACTCATAAGTTCACATCCAATATTAAAATTTCCAGAATTTGATAAACAATTTACAGTTACAACAGATGCGAGTGATTTTGCTATTGGCGCAATTTTGTCACAACAAGGTCAACCAGTGGCATTTGTATCAAGAACTTTAAATAAACATGAGAAACAATACAGCGCAACTGACAAAGAATTCTTAGCCATTGTTTATGCAGTAGATTACTTCAGACATTATTTATATGGATCACAATTTAAAATCATAACAGATCATCAACCAATAAAATACTTAAGTAAAAAATACAAAGGAAAGGATTTAAAAGACAAACACAGAAGATGGATTTTAAAACTTCAAGAATTTGATTGTGACATTCAATATGTAAAAGGAAAAGACAATAAAGTAGCAGATTTTTTGAGTAGACAAGAAACAGCACCATTAATAAACGAAAACAATAATGATGAATCCAATTTAGAAATTTCAGACACCATTCATTCAGCCGATGAAAACGAACCAATAGATTTTTATATACAAGAAGAAATAGTAAATAAATTCAAGACACAAATTATTGTAACATACTCAGCACAAGACAGTATTATCAACAATCATGGAAAGAAAATAATAGAAATCAACCCAGCAGATGAAACAATTGAAATTGAACAAAAATTACAAAATAACATAAATAAAGGCACAATTGGAATATATTCAGAAGTACCAGACTCGGTATATTACAAAGTTCAATGCATTATAATCGACCTCTTTAAAGACACAAAAAATATAAAATTTCGGAAATGTACAAAAAGAGCCATAGAAATAGAAACCGAAGAACAGCTTCATAAACAAATAGCATTATACCATACTAAAGAATCTCTTCATAGCGGCATGAACGAAACATTTTATACCCTAAAAGACAAAATATATTTTCCAAAATTGAGAGATCACATTAATTTGGTAATATCAAATTGTAGGAAGTGTAGAGAAATAAAATACGACAGACATCCATTAAAACCAAAGTTTAACATTACTGAAACACCACAAGATAAAAATCAAATAATTCACATAGATATTTTCCATATAAAACACAGATCGTTCGTAACAATAATAGACAAACTCACTAAATTTGCAGCAGCATATAACATTAAAGACAGAAACTGGAGAGCAAAACTACAAATCATAATAGATCAATTTACAAAGTTTGGTAAACCTAAGAAAATTATTATGGACAATGAATTTAGAGCAGAACAAATAACAAGTTTTTTGAATAAAGAGGATGTAGAATTGCATCTGACAAAACCAAATTCACACACAGGAAACGCAGACATAGAAAGACTTCATTCAACTTTGATTGAAATAATTAATAGTATAAATGAGGACATTTCAATAGAAACAAAAATTCAGATTGCCATAGGTGCATATAATAAAAGGTATCATACTACAATTCAATGCTCACCCAACCAGGCAAAGAACGAAAAAAATGCAAAAGAACTCCAAGCTATAATAACCAACAATAAAGAAAAAATTATAAATAATATAAATGACAACAGGGAAAATTATGAAGAAAAAAGGGAAGAAGGCCCAATCAAAAATTATAAACGTCTTAGACACAAGGACGAACCTTATTTCAGATATACTAAATTAAAAGAAGTGCACCCTTGTAATATTAAGAGACCATTAAATATTGAAATAATAAATAAGTAAAAAAAAAAAAAAATAAAAAATAAAAAAAAATAAAAAAAAATATAATAAAATAAAGGAAATAACATTTTTTTCTACATATATACTAACAAACCTAGTAATAAGTTTTTTTTATCACTTACAGAATATTTTATTGATTACACTAATGACACTGTCAATGGTACAGACTAGACTACATGTGGTACCAATTCAGGAAATATCAGGATACTTTCCAATACATATTCAATCAACAGAAATTGTCAATGATACCGTTATTATTTTACATATTATTGATATAAATCAACTTACACACATTGTCAATAAAATAGAAAATAATATAAGAAACATTGAAATAGCAGACAAAGAATTAATTATTGACGAGATAGAACTAATTAAAGCTAAAATTAAATCAATTACCCCATCTACCAGAACAATGAGAGGACTTATAAATGGCGTAGGTACAATGTACAAATGGCTTTTTGGGTTAATGAACAATGAAGACAGGGAGGACATAATAGAACATATAGACATAATAGATCAAAATAACCATAATTTAATAAAAAATTTGAACCAACAAATTTATATCAACACACATTTCAATGACACAATTAACAAACTTGCAGATACAATTGTACAAGATAGAAGTGTAATATCAATCTTTTCATCAAAAATAAATGAACAAAACAAGGAAACAATAAAGAAAATCTTATTCAATGATCAAATGCAAAAATTAAAAAATTTAGAAGAAAAAATAAATTACATTCAAGAAAACATAGCGTCAGCCAAAAACAATATATTTTTACCCGAATTATTAACAAAAGAAGAAATTATTAAATTTAAAATTGACTTCTACAAAATTAAATTGATTAGAATGGGCATTTTAAAATACAAAAATAATGCATTTGTCATGGCAATCAAGCTACCAAAATCTTTTATAAAAACAGACCTCAAATTAATTATTCCAATTCCTAATGAAAATCATATTCAAATCGATCAGGACAATTTAATTATTACAGAAATTAAAAACATAACATATAAATATGAGGAAAATTTAATTTTAAGAGAACTAAAATTAAGCAAAAGTTGTACTCTCTATAATAACTGCAAATTTATATACAATAACAAATCAAGTGTAGAACAAATAGATGATGAAACAATAATCGTAAGAAATGCTGTTAACGAAAAACTGAATCAAAATTGTGACAATAGAAACATTATACTAAATGGAAATTACTTAATACAATTTGTAAATTGCCAAATTCATACATTATACGAAACCTTTTCAAATGAACAAATATAATTCTACGATAGATTTTTCTACCCAACAAACTTATTAAATCAGTCATATAAGAACACTTTAAATTTTGAGCATTTTACTATACAAAATTTTGAAAATTTAAGCGAAATAACAGAACTAAAATTTCATAAAAAAGTCGGCTATGGAATGGCAATATCACTTACATTAATCATAATAATAATTGGACTTTATTTGTATATCAAACTTAAAAAAAAACAGATTCACATTAAAGTAAATTGAATTCAGGAGAATTCAAACTCTGACGGTGGAGGAGTTATGCAAATGTCATCACTTACCTCGTCCCCACTACTTAAGTCTAAACTGTCAACACCCTCACCATTATCAATAATGCGGCCTGGTCTGCAATCCAATTTAATGTAAGCAAACCCGAACTACTTTAATGTAAACATCATAGGCTCAGCACATTAACATAAACATAGCTGGCCCAAAGATCACACTAACCACTCAGAACGTTGACATAAACATATCTGGACCAATGATCACATTAGCAATCACACACCAATACAAACCCATAGTATAAACAAAGAGTGGCAAAGCCATCTAATAGAATTATGTTATAAGTATATGTTTGTAGAGCGCTAAGCTCAGTTGACACCCAACCCTGAATCGAACCACGTCAAAATAAAATATATAATTATTACGAGTGTTGTATTCTTTTCTTTATTGTGAACTCAATCAATATAACTCGCGCGACAGTAAGAAACCCTGCGCGGGTCTTCAAAGAAGAGTATTTTCATTATAATGGGATTTAAATATATCACTTGCAGTCGATTTTGCTTGCATCGAGAGTAGGTAGCTTGCGATAGTCTGGCAACACTGGACTGCGGCTGTTAATTGTTTATGTTTAGCGCCACAGGGGCCGACAGTCAAAAATATATATGACGCGACGCATCTGCTGCGCTGCATAAATTTGTTTCTTGAATAACTTCTTAGTTCAATATCCGACCCTACTGAAATTTGTAGCACACATTGAAACCACCATCCTTACCATGTGTGCCAAATCTCAAGTCTCTAGCTATATATCTGCTCTTGTTATCAGCTTTTACGAGTTATGGGCGAAGGGGACGTGGCATCGCGATGAAATTAAACCCATTAAACCACATTAAACCCAAGCTTCTTATCATGTGTGCCAAATCTCAAGTCTCAAGCTTTAACATTGCTTCTGTAATGGGGACTTTTCTAATTTTAAAGCAAACGGGTCTTGAAAATAAACTTGATCAGCGTATGGTATTCAGGAACCTACATTTCAAATTTGAAGTATCTAGCTCTTATAGTTGCTTAGATCCACGCGTTTATACAGACGGACGGACGGACGAACGGACTGACAGACATGAAAGTCGATGTGTTTAACGTGAGCTCCTGCCACATTGGCTTAATCTAACGGTGCAATCACTGGATTCATTTATGCGTCAATCACCGCCCTCTTGGAATAAATTCCGCAAGTACCAATTTTCAGTCACTACTGTTTGGTCGTGACTTCCTCCTTGGTGTGGAGCGAGGCCTATATAAAACCTCTGCCGGTCTATGGTGTCGCGGCACCCGGTTGTATAGCGCAACTCCACGCCGAGCCCAGGCTCTACCCGCAATTGGGTGGTAAACCACAGCCACCACGTTACTCCCCGAAGGGCCGCAACCATAGGCCAGACGGAACAAGTCCGTGGGCATCTGACTGCCCGTGGTACCAGATTAAAGCCTCCGGTCAGGCCTCGTGCCAGCAAGGACACTACCAATTTTAACTCCAAAACAGTTACGGGTTGGTGGCCCATCAAAAGCAATGAACACAGCTGTAAGGAATAGCATGTAAGCCGGCTTTCACCGAGTAACAGATGGCGCAGTCTCCAACATGCTCATGGACATGTCTTCACACAGATGGGAGCAAGGTATATTCCCACCTCTTCCGCAACTGCGGCATTTACATTATTGATCAATGATCAAACCGTCCAAAGACGGCCAGCTATGTCCCCAACAATCCCTTAGGACTTTAGCGAAATGGGCAGAGGGCTGAGACCGCCTTCAAATCCCAAGACGCCTGTGGTACCAGACAAGTCCTCTGGTCAAGACTCGTAAACCGAAGGCTACTACCAGTAAAGCTCCATGAAGCTTAGGGACTGGTAACCCAATTATGGCCAACGCTAAGTCCGCGAGTACCATACACACCATTCAGACGCTCCATTCATATCCCCCATACATAGCCCCCATCAATCAATCCCAAACATTCACGCATTCATACAGCTTCTCTCAGCCTAACAGCAGTCGCCGTCGGGCAAATGCGGCACGGGCAAACTCATTCATCAAATTAACCCTAGCACTAGTAGAGAGTGCTTTACTGACGTCAAACCCCCTCTAAACGCTCTCACACCAAATGCACTCAGATCCCTAAGACCTTCATACGACGGGCACTCACAGAGAGCATGTTCCCATGTCTCCTCGCTCGAGCCACAATGGCATTCCTGGCTGCCACTACGGTTCCTCGAATGCAAGAATGCATGAATCCGAGACTTAGGCTGAAGCCAAAGTCCGGTCGGCTACAGACAAACGTGACATTACGAATGTACTGGTAAGTGATCCGTCCATTCACACTTGTGTCCCATCTTACCTGCCAGTCAGACAACAATCTTTTACACTCACTAAGCCCTAAACTCTCCACATCCCTATCAGCTAACCATTCATTATGCAGCAATGGCAGCCGCCTCCTGATTTTGAAGAGTACAGCACGACGCCGCATCTCCAAATCAAGAGGGGCCACAACTAGCAGTACCTGCATTGCCTCTGTAGAGACAGTGCGGCTTACAGGCATACACCCTAGCATAATCACACGCTGGCAAGCCAGCACATTCTTTCTGCCTACACCAGTCGTGACCGCTCTACACAACACCGATGACCCATATGCTGCGCAAGCAACAAATAGACCACCGTATATGGTGCGAACAGCCCTCGTCCAACCACACCAGTCAATCGACACTTGAGATCAGCGAAATGAGGTGTGAAACACATCCTCTCGCTGAAGGTAATGCCAAGGTATTTCACCTTAGTCACATACCTTAAGTAGGCGCCATTCAGACCAATAGACGGACGACGGCGCAATGTGCCCATAAGCAACATTGACACCGTCTTGTCCATGGCCAAACTAACGCCAACACTGTTGCCCCACTCGCATACAGTGCGCAAGTGCGACCCCAGGGGGGCTTATTGCACACTTACAAGCATTTGCTTGTACTCATTCATGCACCTACGTAGTTCGATTCTGAGCTGGTCTGCACTATCTGCGCCGGACGATCTGGCCCTGTGGAATCGGTTCCGCAGGGTTCGAACAGACCGACACTTAGCGCTCAGTTCGCGCGTCCACCACTTCACACGTTTGAGATTCACCTTTCGGCATCTCTCAAACATGCGATCATTCGCACAAACCAACCACCTATTCACCAATTCCACTTGTCCATCCACATTCAACGACCGAAAGGTACTAAGTTCAACTTGCGTTGACTCTTCCCTTACGATCGCCCCATGAAGGGACCAATTCGCACCACGAGTACGCCACGCATTACCCCCAACACTATCACGCACAGTGGGAGTATAAGTGATACAAACCTCAATGGGATTGTGATCACTCACGCCAAACCCACCCATTACACGCCATTGAAAAACAAACACACGCAAAGCCGCCTCATTCACCAGGGTGACATCAATGTCACTTTTACCCATCGGACCATCAAACGTATAGTACTCACTGGGTTCGTTCACGAACCGAGCATCCCGGGACATGGCCCACTCGGCTAGCAATTCACCCCGCTGCTGGTTCAAATGTCCAGACGAAAGTCTGGGCATTTTACTGAACCAAAGAGGGGACACTGCATTCGCATCTAAACCGAGGATGACTGGTACGCTACTCACCAGTAGTAGCACCTCATCCAAATAAGCTATATACGGCTGAAGTTCTTCACTGAACTTACAGTACATGCTCACTACAAAGACCCTGCCAAAATCCTCATTTAGACACACACATACCCCCAGCGGGTTAAATTCACCAAGGTGCATTCAATGCCCGCATCATTCACGACAACGGCAGCGTTGACCCTGCTGTCAAAAAATACCCGCATTCCAGCGGGCAAACCCCGAACGCAACCATTGATTGCAAAGGGCTCCTGCAGCAGGACAACAGCATAGCCTCTCTCACAAATCATGGCACCGACATCACACATCACCTCATAGCAGCCCTGACAGTTCAACTGGAGAAGCTTGCTAGACATATTAATGTCTAGCGTTCGCCCGAGCCACGAAGATGAGATATCGGAAATTAAACTTGACCTACATATGGTATTCCGGAACCTACATTCCAAATTTGAAGTCTCTAGCTCTTATTGTTGCTGAGATCCACGCGTTCATTCAGAAGGAGGGACAGAGTAACGGACAGGTGTCAGTCGACTCGGCTATTGACACTGATTCAGAATATATATACTTTATATGGTCGGAGATGCCTCCTTCTACCTGTTACATACATTCATACAAATTCATTATGGTACGTAGGTATACATGGTAGATTTGTCTACGGCCTTTTTCGCACCCTTTACGTAGTTAAGGACCTATGTTTTAAATCCACTTGGTGTGGTTTAAGAACTTTAGTAGCATGTCCATGTTAATATTACCGATATCACTTAAGGAGTTTAACTGATGTTTCTCTAGAAATTTAAGTCTGCCCCTACTTAGCGCTGGGCAATGGCAAAGTAGGTGTTCTGTAGTTTCTGCCTCCTGCTTCTGCAAACCGAGTTGTGCGGCACACCCATTCGCATGGCATGCTTGCCTATGTGCCAGTGACCCGTAACGGTGGCAGTTAGTCTGATAATGTCATTTCTAGAATTCAACAGGAGCTCCTCTGTGCGTTTCTTGTTGTACGTTGGCCACGTTAGTCCGGCTCTTCTGCAGCTTCCGAGCTTCCATCTCTCGTTTGCTAGAGCTTTGCCTGTGTATCGCGTTTTTGATGGTGTTGAAGGGTAGTCTAACATCCTCTGGTGTGGAGGTAAGATCGGATCCCTTCCTAGCCAGTTAGTCCGCCTTCTCGATACCCTGAAAGTCCCTGTGTCCTGGGATCCAAACGAGGGTGACTTTGTTGTGTTTTGCTATTGCATTTATTATCCCCTTACAGTTAATAGTAAGCTGTGAGCTTTGTCTGACCGAGTTGAGGGCCTTGATAGCCGCTTGACTACCGAAATATAGCTCCACATTTGTGCTCACGAGTCCTTGCCTTAGCAGAAGTTTGGCTGCTTCCATTAGAGCAAAGATCTCTGCCATGAATACATTCGTCGACTCCGGTAGATGGGAGGTCTTATCCACTACCAGATAGGGCGAGTAAACTCCGCCCCCCACACCACAGTCCATCTTGGAGCCGTCAGTGTAGAGTGTAACATCAAATATGTCATTCACTTTTCCCTCAGCTTACTCATCTCTGGTCGGAATTTTAGTTACGAAATTTTTGTCGAATATCGTTTTTGCAATCACGTAGTCTGTCCTGACGGACGTGTCTATTCTTATCTTGCACAGGATCCGTCTGTGTTTTGTGTGGCTTGTTATCCAGCAATCCGATTCCTTCAATCTGAACGCACTTTGCGCGGCATTGCTTTCAGTTCTATCGGTAGCAGGTTTAGTATTTTTTTTAAGGCTGCTGTTGGACAGTAGCTCAACGCGCATGTGGCTCCCGCGCAAGCTGTCCTTTGTATACGTGTAAGTTAGTCTACGTTTTTTTTTTTTTTTTGATAGGGCTGGTCACCACACAACACCACACCGTACGTGAGGATGGGCCTGACCACAGCCGAGTATATCCAAAAAACCATTTTTGGGTGTAGCCCCCATGTTTTACTGAACGTTTTTCTGCTGGAATAAAAAGCTATGCATGCTTTCCTTACTCTCTTTTCTATCTTCAGCTTCCATGATAGTTTTGGGTCTAGAATTACTCCAAAATACCGTGCCCTATCAGAAAGCTTTATTTCTTGTCCACCCAACTTGGGTAGTTTTATGGTCGGCAATTTTTTCTTCCTCGTGAAGAGCATTAGCTCTGTTTTTGTGGGACTTACTCCCATGCCGCATGATTTGGCCCATTCATTTAGCTTGGTGAGCGCCCCCTCCATTAACTGAATGATGGTAATCATAAAGGGTCCTGATACAAGAAGCACTACATCGTCTGCGTATGCCGGTCCTTGTACCCTCCTCTGTTTAGTTGATTTAATATTTTGTCCGGGGTGTGCCTCTGCTCACATAACTTGTATCGCCACCTAGGGTTGCTGTTATCTTCCTGCTCTTTAGCATAGGTGCGATCCACGTACTAATGTATCTCTCGACATTCATTCCATTGAGAGAATCCAGGATGGAGCTCGCGTTGACGTTGTTGAATGTCTTAGAAGGCCGCCATTGTGAATTTTTTATGCTCTAAGGAAGATTCTATCTTTCGTACCACTTCGAGTAGTGCTGTTTCGGTAGATTACCCCTTTGTGAACGCATGCTGTACTTTTGATTGGCTGTGTTAAATTTTACCTCTTATGTGGATGTCTAGTATTCTTTCTAACGTTTTAAGCGTAAAGGATGTGAGGCTGATGGGTCTGTAGTCCTTCGCTAGGACGTGCCCTCTTCTATCCGGTTTGGTTATGAAGATTATATTAGCCTCTTTCCACGCTACTGATACATAGCTCCATGTCAGACAGTCCCTAAGGATATCTATCAGCTATAGGATCGTTTCGTCACCCATGGTATCTAGGTATGATACCGTCCGGACCTGGACTTTTGAATGGCTGAAAGGAACTTCTAGCCCACATAAGTTTATCCTTTGCAATTAAATCGATGCTACAATCCATGTAACTTATGCTTCCTGGCGGTATTGCAATTTCCTCTACTGTGTTTCCTGGGAAATGCGTATATAACAGTATCTCCAATGATTCAATGCTCGTCATTGTGCTAAGCCATCTGCGTTGTTAAGCAGGCTGAGATTACTATGTTTTTTAGACAGAACTTTTGCAATTCTATCCGTTTCTTTAGAGTTTTCGATTGATTCGCAGTGTTGAGCCCAAGATTCCTTCTTTGCTTTATACAGCGCTTGTTTGTAGACCTTTAAGGCATCCTTGTATGGTTGTCATAACATACTAGCGTAACTATGGTTAAAAGCTTTCCTAGCTTTCTTCCTCAGTTTGTTAAGCTCCTGATTCCACCAAGTTGGGTACCGCTTTCTGGCGTACGTTACCGGGCTTGTGGATGTATATGCTTTAGTTACAATTTTGTTGAATTTACCCAGTTCATCCTTTAGTTCCTTTACGGAGAGTGAGTTTTTTCTTACACGATTTATAACTTTGGATTGGACAGCCTTCGCATAGTTGCCCCAATTTGTCTAACGAGGATTACGAGTCTTTAATCCTTTAATTGAAGTTGCTTCAATGTTAATCATTATCTATGGTCAGAAAAAGTGTTGCGCGTGGATAATCTCCAGCTGTTTATGTTAAAGTCATAATTAACCGTGAATAGCGTGAGATCCAGTACCTCCTTCCAATCTAGATACTCCTCGATACTTGTGAATATAAAGGTCGGTGTACTACCCCGGTTAAATATGTTAAGATTGTAAAAGATTATGTAATCGAAAAGAGACTCACCTCGATCGTTTATCTCTGAGCTGTGCCACACTGTGTGTCTGCTGTTTGCGTCGCAGCCCAACAGGATTCTTGCTTGTTTGTTCTTGCCTGTACGATGAGCTGTTCCACTGCTGCTGTTGGTGCCGGCTCCTCGTGTGGCATGTATACGGAGGTGATTAGTAATTGCCTTCCCTTGTGCAAGCGGCCTCTGCCTACTGTCAGGTCCTCGTTGCTTAAACTGGGGATAAAAAGTGCTTTAAATTGTTTTTTAATAATGATACAAGCCCTCGGCCTACCTGTTGAGTTTGTGTAAAATATGTCATAACCAGGAATCGCTAGTCCTCTGACAATCCTGTCACGAGTCCATGGCTCCTGTACTAAGCCGATGTCAATGTCCTCATCACGGAGGAGGACAAGCAGATTATCCGAAGCGACTGTGCTGCACTTCAGATTGAGCTGAACGACCTTCGACATTATTGTGGTGTTTAATGTTGTATGTCGCACTCGACATCCTGCTTCTCAGAGAGGAGGAGATTACCCAGCAACCCGCTGGTGTCATCCACTTCCTCTAGGATGTTATCCGAGAGTCCATTCTTAAAGACCTTGACTTTGTTGTTCTGCACCCCATACCATAGTCTGCTCCTTCGACTCCAGCTGAGCCAGACACTCCTCGTTAATTAATAACAAGAATGGCTGGCTAGCCTTTATGTCTTGTTCCGCTTTTAGGGTCGCCCAGTCGTCGGTCTTGACGTCTGTGTTCATCACCTGCAGCGTCCGAATTAGCTTAGTATGGTCCTCCGCGCTTGATGCTAAGTCCATCCTAAACTTTGCTAATCTTCGCAACGCATTCTATCAGGAATGCCCTCTCCGCCTCGTCCGCACACGTGATCACCCTATGCCCTTTGATGGTGGCCGAGGAGTCGTTGGTCGGGATGGGGCTCCCTGGCTTGGCTAGGACGTGGTCCATTACCAGGTCAGAGAGCTTGGTCTCCACCTCACCCTACTTCTCTGCTAGCAGCTTGCCGTCTGAGTTCAGCTCGTCCACCAGCGCCATAGCCAGGTTGTCTTTGGCCACCTCACTGAAAAATCGAGCATCGACTTTACCAAATGAAGTGACTCTGGGAGCTCCAAGCGCATCCCTAGCTCTCTTATTTTTCACTGGCTTGTCCACTTTTGCTGCAGTACAGGCTCGTTGTGCCTCGAACTTGGCTATTGTCTCCTGACAACGCTTTTGGTCATCGGCATCGCGCGGGTCTGTCTTTCCGTCTGCTTATTATTGTCGGATTAAGGTGTGCTGGTCTAAGCAGCACCCCCGGATTTCGCCTGCACTAACGTCTCCTGGCTGGAACCGAGTAGTGCCTCTTCATCGATGTCGCGCGTGTCGACATCCGCATCAGTTTGTCTCGGTTTATCCAAGGCAGGCGGTGAGGGGCTCATTTTTCATATCATAAACGTCCGCATTGCTCGACCAGGCAAGCGCCGCGGGCCCGAAAGCGTACCGAGGAAAGGATTGGTCCGCCATGGCAGCGCCCCATAAAAAGGTAAGGCGTATTACGACCCGGGGTTGCCCGGCTCCGGGAAGGCTCCGTCCGAACACAGCTGGAATTACCTCTCAGCTGCGAACCGTTAAGTCAGCGGGTACGGGTCGCGTGACGCCCCGACTTGAGGGTAGGCCGTGGAAAGACCCTTACCCAGGTCTTGGTATCAATGGGTAAGTTAGGATGTATAGGTTTTGGGTGAGACTGGGATTTTACGTCGCTCAGAGTTGTTCGTACGTTTGTACGTTACCAGGGGACACCGCGAGGAGATTCATTCCCGCGGAAATGAGTGTTAGCTGCTATTGCTAGCTGCTTACACCTATGCGTCGACTTGATGCTTCAGGTGACAGGAATATCTACTCCATCTTGGATAAGTTGGAATTTTGCCTTGAACCTTCGCACCCTGTCCCCCCAAATTCATTATACCCTTTATTCAATTTTTAATGAGCACAGGATGAAAAAATGCTAAAGTAAGCAAAATAATTTTGCAAAAGGCACGCTTCAGCATTTCACAAACATCCTCAACATCTTTTAAATACACAGCCCCTTAAAAAAAGCAAGTGCCCAATTTAGAATAGAATTAAAATTAGCGAAAAAATAATCAATTAAAGCATTTACTTCAGAAATGCAACCCTCTACCCCTACCTCGACAATATGGTGCAATATCCGACAGTATTGTGTATTAAACCTTTTTAAAACAGATTGTTGTGTATCCTGTAAACAATCAAAACATACTTTGTACGAAAAAAGTTTCCCAAATACTGGTCACAAACATCAAAAGATAATAACTTTAAACACAAAATTCATAGAGTGTAAATATAATTTTAATCAACACATTTACTATCCCTGTATATTTGCCTCACAATTTAAGCAGAAAATAAAATAGACTGAACTCTCAGTAGCCCTTCAATCACTTAAGGGTACAACACCCGGATTAAACAAAATATTGAATCTTATGATACAAAAACTCATCCATTAAACTCAAAGAAAGAATCCTTCAAATGTATAATAATATTTTTAATACAAATAGTCAACAAACTTATAAGACAAATCTAACTATTCCCATGTTAATACCTACAGCAGATAAATTAAAATCTGAATCATAACTGTTGTTAAGCGAAAGTTTTAAGCAAAATAGTCGATAAACGTTTTTGGTGACTACCAACAAAAAAATCTCTACACCCAAATCAAATAGGCTTCAAGAGAAGTAAATCGGTTACATATGCTCTGATATATGCAGACCATCTGATAACAAAACAATCACACGTACAAGACATATGAATATCATATCTCTAGATTTTTCGAAGGCATTTGATAGGCATACATACTGCAACGAAGTTTTCCAGCCAGGGTCAGCGTCTCAGTCCAGCCAAGAATTTTATAGAAAATTTTTAGGACTCTGGCACTAATGGAGAATTTTATAGAAAATTTTTAGGACTCTGGCACTAATGGAGGGAGCTGCGCACTGCACAACGCGTTGCTAGACGGACCACGACCACACACAGCGCGAGGAACGCACGTAGAAAACGTGGAGGTAAAACTCTTTATAGTTTCTGACGTCGCTCCTGCCGCTTAGACCGGCCACGACCATGCAGAGTGCGAATGCGTGCGTAGGAAGCGTGGGAGTAAAACTCTCTATTGCTTTACTTATAAAGTTTCCTCGCACTTGCCCGGTTGTACACTGGCTCGCTGGTATTTTTCCTCGATGCACTCACTCACTTTCACGTGGCCAAAAAATATATAAATGCAAGATACTCCACACTCACACTACCATAGCTTTCCTCATCTCGCTGTTGCTACTGTTCCTTGTACGTAAATTTCGTCGTTTGTCGTTGCCGTGGTCCATGGAAAATTGCTTGCTGCTCGTCGATTCCTGATCTTATTGTTGTTGAACGTTGTCCTATGTCGCTTCTTTGTTCGCCTCGTGGTCCTTTTGTCTCCTTCCTGATCCTCGTAGTCGTCTTTGCGTTTTTTTCTCTCTTAGCTGCTGGTATGCGTACGCTTCAATTGAGCCCGCTCAAAAAAGTAATCAGCGATGGGCCGCTTGGTCAGTGGTGTGGCGTTTTCCTATCGATACTCCCTATCGTGTAGGCTTGCCTCCTGGCTTGCTTATCGATATATCGCTATAACTTAACAGAGCTATGTCAAACTACCAGAGTGGGCTCCGTATATCGATATATTGCGATCGCCTAACAAAGCTATATAAACTACCAGGGTGGGTTTCTTCTATCGATATTTAATTATCAAAAAGTCTTACGTGCTAGGGTCGCAACATTGTGAGTTTGAGATGTCAGCAGAATATTGCGTAAGAATAAAATCATAGATACACTTCATGCATTGAAGATAGGATACAAAACTCTAAATTATTTACGTAACTTTATGACTATCTCAGTGATTCTATTTCTTATTACATATAACAAAGTTGCTAACATAATCTCTATTCATAAAAATATAACATTTTGCGTATATGCAGACGAATTTTAGTTATTCATTAATTTTAAAAAAAGCAATAAAAACACAAATATTAATTTAGATTCAGTTTTTGCAAAAATAAATGAATGGTGTAGTAGGTACACTCGGGTGCAACTTTATCTTTAAACAAATGCAAGCAACTAAATATGTGTAAAAAAAATAAATTGCAAATGTCAAATAATAAGTTTCGTTTTTTAGGTTTAACCGTGGATCTTGCGTTCCTTATCAGTACTTTATTTATAATGAATCTTAATGTCTATTACATTTTGGTGTTTAGCCTAAAGCCGCGTAGCTGCGCTGTCGGTGACGCCGGCAGCGCAGCGGCTGTTTTATATGTTTTTTATATACTCCGTCGCTAGCTATAGCGGTCGAGGGGGGGAAGGGAGAAGAGAGAGAGTTGCATATGCACATCAAGTGGCTTTGGTCAGTTGCGCCGTTGGCATAATTATGCTACAATTGCATTTGACCAAGCTCTTGGGTCGTTGTGCTTATATTTGTTACGTAAACATTGCAACTAAGTGTTACAGTGTTCACCCGATATATGCACATGCTACATCTCCCCTTTTAAAAGAATAACGTAATTATCAATAATGGAGTTATTCTAATTCATATTAATATTATTTAGTTGTATAATATTTATTATGTTTTATTTATTTTTTTTTTTTTATCTTTACCATTTTTTTCGGGTACATGTCATAACGCCCGGTGTCATAACGCCCGAGGGCGTTATTTCACAAAATTTTGTGTCATAAAAACCGCGGGCGATATGACACAGGTTAAAATGTCATATCGCCCGCGAGGCTTTATGACACTTTTTTGTGGGCTTTATGACACTTTAAAGTTTCAATAACGCCCGAAGCTAATTTAATAAATATTATAATTATCTCAGACGCCAGTTATGGAGCTATTAGGCTATTTATAAAAATAAAGAATATTTTATAGGGAAAATTTGTTACGTTTGACTTTTGGTCAAGTTTAAATAAATTTTTTCCTGCAACATAAATAAATTGAAAGATAGAGATTTAGTAAATTTATAGTCACTTTATTGGAACATTTTTAATTTGCTTTCAACTATTCGTCTGCAATATGGGCAGAGCAATAGAGAGCCATTTGCGATTCTTGATGCGCTTTACAAGTTTTACGAGGTTGCGGGCGTTATGTCACTTTCAAGAGTGTCATTAGGCCCTCGGGCGTTGTGACACATTGAGAGTGGGCGCTATGACACTTTTAAAAGTGTAATAACGTCGGAGGGCCTTATAACACTAAAAATTGTAGTTGAATATAGCTTAACTATGTTTGTATGTATTCTTATAGTGTGTTTTGTAATCCAAGAATGTACATATTTTTGTTTTCAAATAACTGTGATTAATAATTAATATTCATGAAGTTTGATTGGTTGATCAAGCCATCTGGGTTTTTTTTTTAAATTATTGCAATGTTTTTGCGTAGTAAGCTTTTAACCTATCCTTATGTACTCTATGTACCTTATTTTTGCTATCTTTAATTAAAATATTTTCTCTATCTTCTATTGTTTCTACTGTATAAGGGCCTAAGTATACTGGTTCTAGTTTATGGCCAGTTTCATTTCTCAACAAAACTCTATCCCCTATTTTTAGTTCAAAGTTAATTACTTTCTTGTCATAATATAATTTATTCTTAGCTTTATGTTGTTCTAGCATTATTCTTGCTCTCTTGTAAGCTTGTTCTAACCTAAACTTTGATTCCTTAGCGTAGTCTTCGATATTATATGATGGGTTTACTATATATATTGTATTAAAGTAAGATGGCAAATTGCTTTGTTTGCCGAAAACTAACTCATATGGACAGTAATCATGTGCCATTGAGGGGATCGTGTTGAAACAGTAAACAAAATATTGAAGCCATATATCTTAATCTGTTTTATCAACAGATATATATGAACGAATGTATTCGTTAAAAGTTCTATGACTTCTTTCTACTGTTCCAACTGTTTGATGGTGGTGTGCTGTAGATGTATATTGCCTTTTATTAAGTATTCCGGTTCCCATGTCCGAAAGGAACATCTTCATAGGACCGAACTTCAGTATAAAATATTCGAATATTGCTTTGCAACAGTATTAGCATTTTTGTTTGGAATTGGAATATCTACAAGTTATTTCATTGAATCGCATATCAATGTAATGGCGCATTCGTTACCTAGTACAGATTTAGCTAGCGGGTCTATAGTATGCACTATCACTCTGTCGAAGGCACGACTTGGCGGATCAGTAATGATCATAGGAGTTTTTGTATGAAATGTTGTTTTTAATTTTTGGCATTTGGGACATCTACGTATGTATTCTTTTATTTGACGCGTCATATTATTCCAATAGAAGTGTCTTAATTTTTTATAAAGTTTTTATAATGCCGCTATGACCTCCCTGTAAGGGATCGTCATGAAATGTAGACAGTATTGCTTCTCTTTCTTTTTCATTTTTTATTATGGTCACCGGCTTGAATAGCGCTACTCTTAATGATTTTATAATCTTATTGCCCATATTTTTAAAAGTATCTATTGAAACTAAATCAAAGACATTTCCCACGGTGCCACTGCACACTGGGCCGGATTGCCGAATAAGTGGCATAAAGTCGAAAATTGCATATATCGAGCTGAAACTTGGCATATTTATTGAATATACCACTCTAAATATTTAAGCAATTTTTTGAGTCAGCTTGACCACGCCTACCCCGACTGCCCATATAAGACAACATGACGTATACGTGATTTAAATTATATTTTGTTATTTTATACTTCTATTTATTATTTTCTTATGTAGCATTCTTATTTTTATTATAAACATGTTTTTTTTGTGTGGCTTGAATAATAGGAACAATAGGAACTATATTAATCTGTTAAATTTATATTATTAGATTGAAAATGTAAGATGCACACAGGCATTAAATACTTAAATATATATGTTATTCAGTCGTACTCTACTGCTAATTCAAACGAAAATGGATTTATCTCATTTGATTCCGAATCATCTGAGTCATCCGATATGTCATCAAAACTATAGTCATTTGGGCAAGACTTTGTATTATTATGGGGTGCTTCAAAGAGATCAATTACATCTTGCGGAAGGGGTTGTTTCTTATTTCGAGCTGCCCTTTTCTTAATACACATGCTAGAGATAAGAGGATCTGATGAGTCCATAGATCTGTGGAACACATCCATCATATTATTGATACGGGAATTTTGTCTAGCATGCACTTGCCTATCACGTTTGTAAAATTTATTTCGCGCTTCTGACGCATTTTCCCCAAGACAGCCTACCGGCACTACTGATGCAGCTATTATTTGGGATCCATGTATTAAAATTTTGTGTAGAGTTGGTGACATCGGATACCATGGGTAATGCAACATATACAATCGTATGGTCTTATTTGAAAAAGATTGAAATTTTTGAGCATCGATTGCAAATTTGCAGTTAATAGCTATTAGAATAGTATGCAGATTGTCAATTAACTCCAAGTTGAGATCTAAAATTTATGCGAATAGTTTTGTATTAGAAAAAGCTTTTCTGGCTGTATTGCCATCGTTCGTGTTTCCACTCCCATTCTGTTTCGGCTTATCTACATGCAATCCCATTTCTTGTCACATTCTCTTTTGTACATATTTTTTTTTAGAAATCATACTAAGTTTGTCACTTTCGCTTCTTGCTTGCCATTTTTTGAACTCCATTTTATATGATATTTTGAGGAGTAACTCAAAAACACGTATCCACGCGTGTAATGGACTTATTCCATACTGAAGGTGTCCAGGGTTCGGCTTAAAAGAATGTTGGGCCTGCACCACAGATTGAACATAATTGGCAGGAGTTCGTGCCCGTTAAAACGTTTAAAACTTTCCCGTCTATAAGTGTCATGTACAACTCATACGAGACGGTGATTTTTCTTTCCTCTAAAATCGTTAACACATAAGGAATCAAATTTGTAATTTGTCTATCCAAATCGTTTTTTTCTGCAAGGATGTGATCTTTTGTTTCTTTAGCGAATTCCATTTTTAGAGGGCGACAAAATCTTACAGATTTCGGAGTTCCGTTTATCCAAAAAAATTGTTCCTGCTTTATCTATAAGCTTCAGGGGTATGAAGGTAGTAACAAACAAAGACTGATCTGAAGTGTCTATTTCGTTACTTTCAAATCTTTTTTTGTACATACTTTGTCCAGATGATCCATCAAATCCGTAACTCGCAATTAATTTAACGCTTGACACACTTTCTAAATTTACGAATACTTCCTCCTGTAACAATAAAATTCGGCTTGCAGTATGATTTAATAAATCTTGTAAAGCAACTTTAGCAACTGTTTCTGTCGCTGTTATTCCCACTGGTCTCAATTGTAACTTA
The DNA here is from genome assembly GCA_958299025.2 of Drosophila histrio. Classification (NCBI taxonomy): domain Eukaryota; kingdom Metazoa; phylum Arthropoda; class Insecta; order Diptera; family Drosophilidae; genus Drosophila; species Drosophila histrio. The sequence goes on from OY282582.1 coordinate 4,230,168, forward strand.
GCTTCTTGAACTTTGTGGTAGTTGGGGTATATGTCGCAATTACGCAGTTTGCTTATATGACGAATTTCATTGTACAATCTTTTGGTTAATGAATTTTCTAGCAAAAATTCCAAAGCATTATTTATTGTGAGAGGTATTGGTTCTACTGTACGAAGCTTTCTTTTAGCTTCGACTGCCTGTCTTTCTGACGTATTCTGAAGTACAAATGCAATATTATTTTCATTTGATTTCCTTGCTGATATTGTGGCTGCATGAATCAAAAGTTTGGTTTCACTGTCATTTTTAAGTGCTACATCACTAGCAAGTTTTCTTTTAAGGCGGGGTCCTCCTTCATCATAAGTTAGTTTTGGTCTTCCCCTTTTTAAATTTCGCATCTCCGCGTGATTTTCCAAATCAATTTGTAAAGACTTTGATAGCCACTGTGAATGCTTTTCTCTGAATGTTCGCACATTACGGCTGCACTTTTGCAGATTGGACTTAATATAATTTTCGAAGCTTTTTGTTTGTTTGTTAATTTCACTTATTTTTTCGTCGGTCAATGCACATTCATTTATTTGGCCAAATATCCATTCAGCAAGCGCGGTAGAGTTGCGACCGCTGTCGATCCATACTTCCAGCAAAGTTGCATGACAGAACTCAAGCACATCTAGAAAATTAAGCCATCGCAAAAGCCGCAAAAAGCAGCAAACCGGATTGTTATTATATTTTTATGAATAGGTTATACTTTTTTTTAACATACATTACACATCGCAGAAATACGCAGAAGACTTTTTTTCACTACAGAAGACGAACACTTTGGTTAAATTTTTATAGCCTGTGCCCATTGAAAATGGGCAAAAAAGGCTATAATGAATTTGTGTGAATGTATGTAACAGGCAGAAGGAAGCATGTCCGACCCTATAAAGTATATATATTCTTGATCAGTATCAATAGCCGTGTCGATTGACACCTGTCCGTCTGTCTGTCCGTCTGTCCGTCCGTCCGTCTGTCCGTCTGTATGAACGCGTGGATCTCAGCAACTATAAGAGCTAGAGACTTCAAATTTGGAATGTAGGTTCCTGAATACCATACGCAGATCAAGTTTATTTTCAATTTTCGATATCATGTCCCGTTGGTTTTAAAATTAGAAAAATCACCATAACATAAGCAATGTTAAAGCTAGAGACTTGAGATTTGGCAAACATGATAAAAAGCTTGGGCTTAATGTGACCTGAAAATTTCATCGCGATGCCCCGCCCCCTTCGCCCATAACTCGAAATAGCTGATAACAAAAGCAGTTTTATAGCTAGAGACTTGAGATTTGGCACACATGGCAAGTATCCTACTCTCAATGTGTGCTACAAATTTCAGTACGATCGGATATTGAACTCAGAAGTTATTCAAGAAACAAATTTATGTAGCGCAGCAGATGCGTCGCAGCGCAGTAGCAGCGCAGTAGCAGCGCAGTCGCTGCGCCGCCCGACGATATAATGAACGAAAAGACGCGTTTGTTCATGTATGTTTGATATGCCTTTCGTCTGCTGTGGCGCTAAACATAAACAATCAATAGCCGCAGTCCAGTGTTGCCAGACTATCGCAAGCAACCTACTCTCGATGCAAGCAAAATCGACTTCAAGCGATATATTTAAATCCCATTATAATGAAAATACTTTTCTTTGAAGACCTGCACAGGCTATCCTACTGTCGCGCCCGCTCGACTGATCGGCTTGTTTCTTATTGGACAACACAAAACAATACACATATTATCACATATAACAAATTTTGACACAATATCTTTTCATTCAACTCAATTTACATACCTCAGTCTTTAAAATCCATTTTTAATAATAACCAATTTGATTATCGTGTGGAATTGCAAAGCGCACACAGTCAACAAAAGTTTCCCGCCAATTTTGCCACAAAAGTCAGCTGTTCAATCGGCTGACTTTGGAGCTCGATAAAAAATGCCAGGGTTGCATTTTTAGCAAAAATATTTATTGATGCTTTCTACAGAGGGAATCTAGTATATATAGTAACGTAGTTATAGAACTAGATACATGTACAACCACAAACATAACTAAACAAACAGAACCACAGCCAGATACGATTCATAACATAAACACTTCTCAGGAAGCTCCAATTCAAAATATAACAATTAAGAAACAGAACGGTTCACAGGCAGATCACATAAGCCAAATGTAAACATAAAATATCTTGATAAGAGCCGCAGCCGCCGATTCGACTTATAAACAAATAATTTGCATCGACAGCATAATTTCTCCAACATATGCGCCTCGCGACAATGGTCACGTAGGCCGCAGCTGAAAATCAATTGTAAACATAACTTTTGAGGTTTCTTTATACATTACGATCGAAGATCGAGCTAGTCTTAATTTATTCTTAAGCTCATACAGAACAACTGAATAAAAACTTATCTACACTTAAAACGTGTTCGTGTTTTTTGTTCTAAATAAATCGATCTCGGTACTTAGCGAATACAAGTGCCAAGTAAGTGGCGCAGCCGGTAGGATAGAAAATATTTATTGACGAATACGATAAAGTTTCTATCCGCAAAAGAACTACATTTCCTAATCCGCGTTAATTACAACATTCGGTTAGTGAAAACCTAAAGCAATCAAAGCTCGAACGAAGCTTTTTGTGAAAAATAATAAAAAAAAAAAAAAAAAAACCCAAATTTCCAAAACCACGTTAATTACAAAATTCGGTTAGTGAAAACCTAAAGCAATCAAAGCTCGAACGAAGCTTTTTGTGAAAATCAGTGAAACAGTGAATAAAAATGTCACTAGATTCAACCCAACTCAACAGCGCTGGCGTTGAGCTTAGCGTGGAACAAATGGGAATGTGTCTAAAATATATCAACAGCCTACGAAAATTTGATGGCAATCCAACGCACCTATGTTTGTTCGCGAAAAGCATCGACTCAGCATTTTCGTTGTTTTACACTACAAAGTCTATCCAGATGACACTCCAGCTGAATGCAGTGAAGGGGCTTCTAGTCGGCGACGCTATGCGGGTGCTGATGAAGGCGAACTACGAGACATGGTCCACCTTGAGGGGAGCCCTATTACAACACTTTGAAGACCGAGCACCATTACATCAACTGATAGCAAGCATCAGGACTATTAAATTTAAAGGAGATCTTAGTAAGTTTATAAACGATCTTGAATTCACATCAAATCGGGTCCTCAACAGATTAAATTTAAGCGGGACCCCTAGTGAAAAATTAATGTACTCGTCATCCCTTGATGACTTTTTAAGCGATTGTATCTATGAAGAATTACCAGAAAGAATTTTGTTTAGGCTAAGCAGATTTGATATAAGTTCACCTATGAAGTTAAGACAAATAGCTATGGAAAAAGGCTTTTTAAACAATTATCCGCAAACAAGTAACGAATATAATAAAAATGATCAAGCGAATAAAATTAAATACAACCAAACAAATTTTAGACCAAACTATACTTTTCAACCAATCCCACAAAACCCCGTTCCACTGTACACACCAAGGTATAGCTTCAATCCCAATTATCTACCGCGACCATATTTTGTCCAAAATCAACCACTGGTTCAAAATCAACACACTTTACCCAGAATAACCCAATATCAACCAAGACCACAGTTTCACCCAACGCAAAATATTCAAACTCAGCAACAGCCAGAGTTTAAAGTCCCATTAAAAAGACAAAGAGAAAGTACGCAACAAAGACGCATAGAACCAATGGAAATTGTAGAAAATTTTCGGCTACAAGCCTCGGACAATCAGCAGGAATATGCAGAACAGGAACAATCACAGAACCAGACGGCACAGGAAGAATACCAACAGGAACAAGAGTGTTCACCAATGTTCAATCAAATAGGTCAGGAGATATATCAAGAGGATCAGGAATTTGTAGCCCAGGATCAGAACTATATAACTCCGGAGGAGTACGACCAATACCAGCCAAATTTACAACAGCAACATGAAACATTTATAGGAAACGCGCATAGCGAAGACAACGATAGTCAGGCTGACACGACCCAAGCAACAATACACAGTGCATCAGAGGATGGCAGTCAGTATATTCAGATAACAGAAAGACCAATAAATCATTACAATAGGCAAATAATAATGATTAAAGGAGCTGAGTATAAAGTGAGGACAGAAAAATATTTCAATAAAAACATAACGGAAATAGAATATTTATCGCCAATCAATGAAACCGAAGTGAAAGACATACTAGAAAATGTCGTAGGAACCAAAAATACAACAATTTATTGTACTGACGATCAGGACTTCGCTCTAATACAAAGAACATACATGACCTTTTTAAATCCCGGAATTAGAGGAAAAATGACAAAATCAACAGGACTAAAGGAAAATATACAAAATTATGCAGATTTCAAGGCAATGATTTTAAAATTACATGAAGACAAATTACATCAAGGTATAGAAAAAGTTGTAAACGAATTTAAGGCATCAAATTTTTACTTCCCCGACTACCATAATTTAATACAGAACATAATTAATAAATGCGAAATTTGCAAACTTGTTAAAGCAGAACACAGATTTACCAAATTACCTATTGAAATTACACCAAAACTAAATAAAATCAGAGAAAAGTACATGATAGATTATTACATAAATAATAGACGAAACTATCTGACTTGCATTGACGTATATTCTAAATTCATGATGGCCGTAGAAACAGAATCAAGAACATGGCTCGATGTAAAAGGGGCTTTACTTACAATATTCAACACAATGGGGAAACCAAAATTAATTAAATCAGATAGAGATACAGGAATGAACAGCTTAAGCCTTCGAAACTGGTTAGAAAGTGAAAACGTATCCATAGAATACAATACAAATAATACTGGAATTGCAGACATTGAAAGAATTCATAAAACTATTAGTGAAAAAATGAGAGTTATATTGACTACCAAGAATATTGAACAAACAGGTACAGAAATGCAGGAAATAGCTTATAAGACAGTACACTACAAGACAGCTTTTCAGAAAAAAAAGAGAATTAATAAATCTAAATATTCCTGGGAACCCGACGAAAATATTCCAGAACATGTTGCAGATGACAATAATCCTGTTAATAATACGATCAATCGGGAGCCAGACAATACAGAATACGGAAATAAAAACTAATAACGGATTTATCTTACTTGAAGTGGATAAAATTAAATTACCATATAACTATTCGTACCACTTTATTCGTATTAATAAGACATCTATTTTGGAAACCTATAGCAACATAATCACGTTGATCAATAAAACAAAAATAAAAGATTTAGATTGGGAGCTACATAAACTAGATTTACAAGTAAAACTTATTACCAACACAGGAAGACACAAAAGAGGATTAATGAATTTTATGGGCAAAACTTTCAAATATTTGTATGGGACTTTAGATGCAGATGACTTAGAAGACTTAAATGAAAACATTAACGATATTCGGAAAAATTTAGTCAGTAATGACCAAATTAATGAAGTTATCGACCAAATAAATATGGCTCTAAAAAAAATTCACGCAACTAAAAAAGATGCAAACACAGTAAATTTGGCCCGCCAGCAAATAGAGAGACTGTTAGAGTATATTGATGACATTCAAATGGGCTTGCAATTGGCAAGGCACGGCCTGCTAGATCCAAAACTTTTAAACCACGAAACAGCAATTCATTTAAACCAGGACCAACTCCTACATATTGAAACATCAGTTTGGGTATCGGTAGATAATAACTTATACATAATTTTACAAATTCCATTAAAATCTGTTGAAATCCCAGTGTATACAGTGGTACCTTATCCGAATAATAATGAAAACCTTATTGAACACACATTAATAACAAATATTGTATCAGCCTACTTATATAAAGACAATGTCATAGATTTTCAAACTAAAACATTAATAACCGATGAATGTATAATATCTATTATTAAGAAATCAAAACTACAATGTAAAACAAAACAAGGACAAGTACCTTTGATCCAATATGTATATCCCAATATTTTAATTACTTACAAATTAAATCCAACACCATTATTTACAGATTGCAAATCAGCACCATATTCGGTTACAGGGAATCAGTTAATTCAAGTAAATCAATGCGGCATTCAAATTAATGATGTTACAATAAAAGTAGAAGAAATTCATCCGTACAAAACGGAAATAATATTAAGTGAAACGACTAACTTTGAACCAATAGAACACATAAGCAAAGAAATGAAACACTTTGTAGAAAAATCGAATCGGCAAGAAATAATTTTATACATTATCATTATTGTTATCATCTCCATTGCCATTTTATACGTATATTTGCGAATTCGAGGACGTAATTCGAACAAGGAAAGGGGGAGTAACGTAGTTATAGAACTAGATACATGTACAACCACAAACATAACTAAACAAACAGAACCACAGCCAGATACGATTCATAACATAAACACTTCTCAGGAAGCTCCAATTCAAAATATAACAATTAAGAAACAGAACGGTTCACAGGCAGATCACATAAGCCAAATGTAAACATAAAATATCTTGATAAGAGCCGCAGCCGCCGATTCGACTTATAAACAAATAATTTGCATCGACAGCATAATTTCTCCAACATATGCGCCTCGCGACAATGGTCACGTAGGCCGCAGCTGAAAATCAATTGTAAACATAACTTTTGAGGTTTCTTTATACATTACGATCGAAGATCGAGCTAGTCTTAATTTATTCTTAAGCTCATACAGAACAACTGAATAAAAACTTATCTACACTTAAAACGTGTTCGTGTTTTTTGTTCTAAATAAATCGATCTCGGTACTTAGCGAATACAAGTGCCAAGTAAGTATATATGTTAAATAAAAATGTAGATTTGCTTCAATTAAATTTTCGACTTTATGCCACTTATTTGTCAATCCGGCCCAGTGTGCGGTGTACTGGTTCGCCGTTTTGCTCTCTGTTAAGCAGCTTAGCTGTAATTACCTCAACAGATTCACCTTTTACTGTACTTGACAGTTTTGTAATGATAGCAGCAATAGTCTGCTCATTACTTATTAAGTTCCTGGACTTTTAATTTTGTCTTTATAAAACTTAGCGCTGTTGCCTCGTGAGTGCCTTTTAGGGAATCTATAAGATTCAATGCATCTGTGAAGCTTTTAAGATTTTCTGCTTTGCCATCAAACTCTGGAATTTGAGAAGAGGCTAGCTTCAAAAAATCTGTTATTGTTTGGCTCATGCTGGAATTTTCTGCATCAATGTTACTTGATTTATTGTCAGTTAAATCTTCAGTAATATTACCAGTTGATTTGGTGTCTGTTAAAACAGGATCCATAGGTATTGACTCATCAAATGATGCCTGTAAATTAAGTGAATTTGGTAGAAATATATGAAGGTTATGTCTCTCCGAAATGTGCTTAAGACACTCTCTTAATCTTTTTAACACCTCAGCTCCTTGTGTTAAATGCAATTGCGGTATTCTGGCAGCGTTGTCGAATATAATTTGACGAATGCTATAATATATTTCTACCAGATTTACAACATGCTTTAATTTTGTCTCATTCGATATTGGTGCACTTTTATTAAGGCACTTGAAAGACTTATCGAATTCGTTCCTTTGTTGTTTAATAATGGTGCATATTTTTGCACATTCCATTAAAAATATGGTATAATAGTTTCATTAAACTTTATACACGAAATTGTCAGTAACATTATCTAGAATTGGATGATATGTTATACTTGCACATACCTCTACATTAGACAATGAGCTGAGAACAATAGCTTATTATAGCCTGTGCCCATTAAAAATGGGCAAAAAGGCTATAATGAATTTGTGTGAATGTATGTAACAGGCAGAAGGAAGCATCTCCGACCATATAAAGTATATATATTCTTAATCAGTATCAATAGCCGAGTCGATTGACACCTGTCCGTCTGTCTGTCCGTCCGTCTGTCCGTCCGTCCGTCTGTCCGTCTGTATGAACGCGTGGATCTCAGCAACTATAAGAGCTAGAGACTTCAAATTTGGAATGTAGGTTCCTGAATACCATACGCAGATCAAGTTTATTTTCAATTTTCGATATCATGTCCCGTTGGTTTTAAAATTAGAAAAATCACCATAACATAAGCAATGTTAAAGCTAGAGACTTGAGATTTGGCAAACATGATAAAAAGCTTGGGCTTAATGTGACCTGAAAATTTCATCGCGATGCCCCGCCCCCTTCGCCCATAACTCGAAATAGCTGATAACAAAAGCAGTTTTATAGCTAGAGACTTGAGATTTGGCACACATGGCAAGTATCCTACTCTCAATGTGTGCTACAAATTTCAGTACGATCGGATATTGAACTCAGAAGTTATTCAAGAAACAAATTTATGTAGCGCAGCAGATGCGTCGCAGCGCAGTAGCAGCGCAGTAGCAGCGCAGTCGCTGCGCCGCCCGACGATATAATGAACGAAAAGACGCGTTTGTTCATGTATGTTTGATATGCCTTTCGTCTGCTGTGGCGCTAAACATAAACAATCAATAGCCGCAGTCCAGTGTTGCCAGACTATCGCAAGCAACATACTCTCGATGCAAGCAAAATCGACTTCAAGCGATATATTTAAATCCCATTATAATGAAAATACTTTTCTTTGAAGACCTGCACAGGCTATCCTACTGTCGCGCCCGCTCGACTGATCGGCTTGTTCTTTTTTATTACAATTGATTAGGGGTGAAGACTCACAATTGTAGGTAGACATATATAAGTGTTCCAAACGGTACACACTTATTGGTTCTTTGGAAAGTATGAATAAAATTCTACTTTCGAACATGGGTGGAGAGAGCAATATAATGAAATTTTAGAAATTAGAAAACAAACTTTTAATTTTTATTTATTTTTAATTTTAATTGATTTCTTCTTTTTTTCTCTATATATATATACTAAACTCTTTACTTTTGAAAAAAAGTAAAAAGGGTCTATTAAGTTTGTCAAAATGTGCGTATCAGGTCGAATGAAGTCCGGCAGACCCCATAAAGTATATATATTCTTGATCAGTATCACCAGCCGAGTCGATATAGCCATGTCTGTCTGAATGAACGCCTAGATCTCAGAGACTATAAGAGCTTGAGTCACCAAATTTGGTATGGTGGTTCGTCTATTGGCTAAGCAGATCAAGTTTTTCTTAAAATTTTGACATGCCCGCTTCCGCCTCCGTAAATCGAGAACCAAATTATTGTGTAATTTTCTATAGCTAACAATTTTGTTTTTATTTTTGTTCCTCCTCGGCTTGTCTTCGATGTCTTCTTTCGATGGCAGTGGTCGCACGTATAACACCTGTCCGTCTGTCTGTCCGTCCGTCCGTCTGTATGAACGCGTGGATCTTAGCAACAATAAGAGCTAAAGACTTCAAATTTGGAAAGTACGTTCCTGAATACTATACGCAGTTCAAGTTTATCTGCAATTTTCGATATCAAGTCCCGTTTCTTTTAAAATTAGAAAAATTACCATAACATAAGCAATGTTAAAGCTGGAGAATTGGGATTTGCCACACATGATAAAAAGATTAGGCTTAATGTGTCCTGAAAATTTCATCGCGATACCACACCCCCTTCGCCCGTAACCCGAAAAAGCTGATAACAAGATCAGTTTTATAGCTAGAGACTTGAGATTTGGCTCATATGGTAAGTATCCTCAATGTGTGCTACAAATTTCAGTACGATCTGATGTTGAACCCAGAAGTTATTCAAGAATCAAATTTATGCAGCGCATCAAATGCGTCGCTGCGCCGCGCCGACGAAATAATGAACGAAAAGACGCGTTTGTTCATGTATGTTTGATTTGCCTTTCGGCTGTTGTGGCGCCAAACAAATACAATTAACAGTCGCAGTCCAGCTACCTACACTCGATATAAACAAAATCGACTTCAAGCGATATATTTAAATCCCATTATAATGAAAATACTTGTCTTTGAAGACCTGCACAGGGTTTCCTACTGTCGCGCGCACTCGACTGTTCGGCTTGTTTCATTTAACTGACTGCATTCCCTGTACTCACTCAGACTTTATTTTCCGGCTTGTCGTTGCTTCTGCCATGTAATTAATCGCCTCCATTTACTGCCCTGCCGTTGTTGCATATTCTTCAACATCTTTGCTGCTGTTCTTGTTGCTGCTTATGCTGTTGTTCTTGTTGCTGCTTATGATGTTGTTGTTGTTTCTGCTTATGCTGTTGTTGTTGCTGCTTATTGGAAAAATCCCTCGAAGTCCAACGATGTCACGGTCGCCATGTAATCGTTGTCAAATAATAAGTTTCGTTTTGTAGGTTTATTTATTAGTACTTTATTTATAATGAATCTTAATGTCTATTACATTTTGGTGTTTAGCCTAAAGCCGCATAGCTGCGCTATCGGTGACGCCGGCCAATACCACAATCAAAGACAAAGTCCAAGCACAAGCATCAAAAGCATAGTAAAACTACAAGAATTAGTAGAGGAAGTGATCGACCCAAGCTCTTACGTCGTTGAGTTTTGAATTACTTCAGAGTCTATTATCCAATCGCGATGAAATTTTCAGGATACATTAGGACCCCGATTCTTGTCCTGTGTGCCCAAATTCACAGCTCCAGTTTTAAAATTGACCATTATATGAGATTTTAAGTTCTTTTGAATAACTTCCGAGATTATTATCCGATCGCGATGAAATTTTCGGGATACATTAGGACCCTGATACCCGTGCTGTGTGTCCAAATTCAGGAACCTAGCTGTAATTTTTTTCGTTTAATGGGATTTCAAAAATTTTGTTCTCGATTTACGGAGGCGGAAGGGGGCGTGTCAAAATTTTAAGATAAACTTGATCTGCTTAGCCCATAGACGAACCACCATACCAAATTTGGTGACTCTAGCTCTTATAGTCTTATAGACGGAAAGACGGACAGACGGACATGGCCATATCGACTCGGCTGGTGATGCTGATCAAGAATATATATACTTTATGGGGTCTGCCGGACTTCCTTTCGACCTGTTACGCACATTTTGACAAACTTAATAGACACTTTTTTACTATTTTTAAAAAGTAAAGGGTCTAAGAACGCTTCCTTTCGTTCGTTATATCGTCGCCGTAGCGCAGCGACTGCGCTGCATAATTTGTTTTGAGTTCAATATCCGATCGTACTGAAATCTGTAGCACATATTGAGAGTAGGATACTTACCATGAGTGCCAAATCTCAAATCTCTAGCTACACAACTGCTTTTGTTTTCAGCATTTTCGAGTTATGGGCAAAGGAGGCGTGGCATCGCGATGAAATTTTTTGGGCACATTAAGCCCAAGTTTCTTATGATGTGTGCCAAATCTCAAGTCTCTAGCTTTTGACATTGCTTATGTTATGGTGATTTCTCTAATTTTAGAACAAACGGACAGCCGGACGGACAGACGTACAGACAGACGGAGAGGTGTCAATCGACTCGGCTATTGATACTGATTTAGAATACATATACTTTATATGGTCGGAAATGCTTCCTTCTGCCTGTTACATACACTCACATAAATTCATTATACCTTTTTGGCCCATTTTTAATGGGCACAGGGTATAAAAATCTAAAATAAAGTTATTTTTCAATTTTTATTATAAAAATTAAAAATAAAATTTGAATGCAAATATCTTTTAACCCAAGTAGTGTATAACAGAAATGTAAAAATATTGGTTATGTATGAATAATATCTTTCAAATGATACATCGCTTGTTCTTCTATTACGAATATTAAAGCCGTCTTCAGACGGGCACTTTTTGGGTGCCACTTTTTGTTTAAAAAGCCATCGCTCTCGTGTGAACAAGTGCAATTTGAGAGCGTCGGTCAAAAAGCGAAGCTGACCGATGGAAATAGAACGCGTTTTATTGCCTGGCTTTTTTGCGTCGGTCAAGTCGTGCCATTAACATAAATTCGTAAAAATGGCACATTTTGGTATTTTTTAATACTTGCTGGCAAAAATAAAAGTATTCAAATTAAGAGAAATGGCACCCAAAGTAAGTTGTACACAAAAATGTTTTAGATTAAATATTAGATTCAACCTATTTTACAATATTTTAGAAGAATATGTGGACCCCGGAGTCAATTATAACTTTAATTGATCTCTATGAGGAGCATCCAAATCTCTATGACCCAAAGAGTGCGATGTACCACATTAAACACTAACGCAACGAGTCATTCTTGACAATAGTAGAAGCAATGCAAACAGTGTTCGATACTATTGAAGTTGCTGATATAATGGCCAAAATAGGAACACTTCGCAGCCAATATTTGTTTCATATAAAGAAGGAGGCAAGGATCAATGGAAAAAGTGGAATGGGCACTGATGATAAGGTGCACCATTTTTGGCTGAATAATTTGGAGTTCTTGAAGCCTGTGGGTTTACAGGAACCCGCTCAAATTCACTCCAGATGAAATTCTCTAGTAATTTGTTTTTTAATTTTTGTGGGCGAAGGGGGCATGGCATCCTGATACAATTTTCTGGACACATCAACCACAAAATATTCATCATGTGTGGCAAACCTCAAGTCTCTAGCTACAAAACTGCTTTTGTTATGAGGATTTTGAGTTACAAAACTGCTTGCTTTATGAGGTTTTACTTAATTTGTGGGTGCAGGAGGCGTGGCATCGCGATACAATTTTTTGGACACATCGACCCAAAGATACTCATCATGTTTGCCAAATCTCAAGTCTCTAGCTACAAAACTGTTTTTGTTATGAGGTTTTGGAGTTACAAAACTGCTTGCTTTATGAGGTTTTACTTAATTTGTTGGTGAAGGGGGTGTGGCATCGCGATACAATTTTCTGGACACATCGACCACAAAATATTCATCATGTGTCCCAAATATGAAGAGTCTAACTGTTTTAATTGCTCTTGTTATAAGCTTTTCCGTTTTGTAGGCGAGGGGGCGTGGCATCGTGATAACATTTTCTGGACACATTGACCACAAAATATTTATCATGTGTGCTAAATTTTAAGTCGTTAGCTGTTATATTGCTCTTGTTATGAGGATTTTGAGCTACAAAACTGCTTGTTTTATACTTTTACTCTTACTTAATTTGTGGGCAATGAGGGCGTGGCATCCAAAAAAATAGATAAACTTGATCTGCCTGCAAAAATTACCACTGTTGGGACATCAAGTTCAAGCTTCTAGCTCTTACCATCTCTGAGATCCTTTCGTTCATACGGACGGACCGACAGACCGACGGATCGACAGACCGACGGACAGACGGACATGGCTATATCGACTCGGCTATTAATGCTGATCAAGAATATATATACTTTATGGGGTCGGCCATGCTTCCTTCTGCCCGTTACATACTTTTAACAAACTTAATATACCCCCACAGGGTATAATAAAGGAAAAGAGAAAAGTTTCAATCTGAGTATAGTTTGCGGTTTTATATGCATAAAATGTGCCAATATAGAACATCTGTACATATGTTCAACAGATTCAAAGCGACCCGATGGCTTCTGGTTCGCAAGATCTGACCGAAGAGAATTCAGAGTTTGAATCACCCAGCTGCTGGACTAAAGTTGCCAAGGAATGTGCTCCATCAGCAGAGAGCGTGTTTAACACAGCCAACGAAATGCTGGAAGCAATCCGTAACAAGCGCAAGTCCGAGCATGATGTAGAATCATTTGGGGAGCTTGTTAAAGCGGAGATGGCTCGGATCGACAACCACAAAAAGCGCATGGAAGTAAAAATGGAAATACTTCAAGTATTATACAAACATTATAATTAATTATATTATCATTAAAAATATTTACTATATGATAGTTAAATGAAATGTATTAAATAAACAAACTTTTTTTTTATTTAAAAACAAAACTTTTTAATGGCATCTCTCTGTTTCTTATGATGTGTGCCAAATCCCAAGTCTCTAGCTTTTGACATTGCTTATGTTATGGTGATTTCTCTAATTTTAGAACAAACGGACAGCCGGACGGACAGACGTACAGACAGACGGAGAGGTGTCAATCGACTCGGCTATTGATACTGATTTAGAATACATATACTTTATATGGTCGGAAATGCTTCCTTCTGCCTGTTACATACACTCACATAAATTCATTATACCTTTTTGGCCCATTTTTAATGGGCACAGGGTATAAAAATCTAAAATAAAGTTATTTTTCAATTTTTATTATAAAAATTAAAAATAAAATTTGAATGCAAATATCTTTTAACCCAAGTAGTGTATAACAGAAATGTAAAAATATTGGTGATGTATGAATAATATCTTTCATATGATACATCGCTTGTTCTTCAATTACGAACAATAAAATTCGGCTTGCAGTATGATTTAATAAATCTTGTAAAGCAACTTTAGCAACTGTTTCTGTCGCTGTTATTCCCACTGGTCTCAATTGTAACTTAGCTTCTTGAACTTTGTGGTAGTTGGGGTATATGTCGCAATTACGCAGTTTGCTTATATGACGAATTTCATTGTACAATCTTTTGGTTAATGAATTTTCTAGCAAAAATTCCAAAGCATTATTTATTGTGAGAGGTATTGGTTCTACTGTACGAAGCTTTCTTTTAGCTTCGACTGCCTGTCTTTCTGACGTATTCTGAAGTACAAATGCAATATTATTTTCATTTAATTTCCTAGCTGATATTGTGGCTGCATGAATCAAAAGTTTGGTTTCACTGTCATTTTTAAGTGCTACATCACTAGCAAGTTTTCTTTTAAGGCGGGGTCCTCCTTCATCATAAGTTAGTTTTGGTCTTCCCCTTTTTAAATTTCGCATCTCCGCGTGATTTTCCAAATCAATTTGTAAAGACTTTGATAGCCACTGTGAATGCTTTTCTCTGAATGTTCGCACATTACGGCTGCACTTTTGCAGATTGGACTTAATATAATTTTCGAAGCTTTTTGTTTGTTTGTTAATTTCACTTATTTTTTCGTCGGTCAATGCACATTCATTTATTTGGCCAAATATCCATTCAGCGAGCGCGGTAGAGTTGCGACCGCTGTCGATCCATACTTCCAGCAAAGTTGCATGACAGAACTCAAGCACATCTAGAAAATTAAGCCATCGCAAAAGCCGCAAAAAGCCGCAAACCGGATTGTTATTATATTTTTATGAATAGGTTATACTTTTTTTTAACATACATTACACATCGCAGAAATACGCAGAAGACTTTTTTTCACTACAGAAGACGAACACTTTGGTTAAATTTTTTCTTATTGGACAACACAAAACAATACACATATTATCACATATAACAAATTTTGACACAATATCTTTTCATTCAACTCAATTTACATACCTCAGTCTTTAAAATCCATTTTTAATAATAACCAATTTGATTATCGTGTGGAATTGCAAAGCGCACACAGTCAACAAAAGTTTCCCGCCAATTTTGCCACAAAAGTCAGCTGTTCAATCGGCTGACTTTGGAGCTCGATAAATAATGCCAGGGTTGCATTTTTAGCAAAAATATTTATTGATGCTTTCTACAGAGGGAATCTAGTATATATATGTTAAATAAAAATGTAGATTTGCTTCAATTAAATTTTCGACTTTATGCCACTTATTTGTCAATCCGGCCCAGTGTGCGGTGTACTGGTTCGCCGTTTTGCTCTCTGTTAAGCAGCTTAGCTGTAATTACCTCAACAGATTCACCTTTTACTGTACTTGACAGTTTTGTAATGATAGCAGCAATAGTCTGCTCATTACTTATTAAGTTCCTGGACTTTTAATTTTGTCTTTATAAAACTTAGCGCTGTTGCCTCGTGAGTGCCTTTTAGGGAATCTATAAGATTCAATGCATCTGTGAAGCTTTTAAGATTTTCTGCTTTGCCATCAAACTCTGGAATTTGAGAAGAGGCTAGCTTCAAAAAATCTGTTATTGTTTGGCTCATGCTGGAATTTTCTGCATCAATGTTACTTGATTTATTGTCAGTTAAATCTTCAGTAATATTACCAGTTGATTTGGTGTCTGTTAAAACAGGATCCATAGGTATTGACTCATCAAATGATGCCTGTAAATTAAGTGAATTTGGTAGAAATATATGAAGGTTATGTCTCTCCGAAATGTGCTTAAGACACTCTCTTAATCTTTTTAACACCTCAGCTCCTTGTGTTAAATGCAATTGCGGTATTCTGGCAGCGTTGTCGAATATAATTTGACGAATGCTATTATATATTTCTACCAGATTTACAACATGCTTTAATTTTGTCTCATTCGATATTGGTGCACTTTTATTAAGGCACTTGAAAGACTTATCGAATTCGTTCCTTTGTTGTTTAATAATGGTGCATATTTTTGCACATTCCATTAAAAATATGGTATAATAGTTTCATTAAACTTTATACACGAAATTGTCAGTAACATTATCTAGAATTGGATGATATGTTATACTTGCACATACCTCTACATTAGACAATGAGCTGAGAACAATAGCTTATTATAGCCTGTGCCCATTAAAAATGGGCAAAAAGGCTATAATGAATTTGTGTGAATGTATGTAACAGGCAGAAGGAAGCATCTCCGACCATATAAAGTATATATATTCTTAATCAGTATCAATAGCCGAGTCGATTGACACCTGTCCGTCTGTCTGTCCGTCCGTCTGTCCGTCCGTCCGTCTGTCCGTCTGTATGAACGCGTGGATCTCAGCAACTATAAGAGCTAGAGACTTCAAATTTGGAATGTAGGTTCCTGAATACCATACGCAGATCAAGTTTATTTTCAATTTTCGATATCATGTCCCGTTGGTTTTAAAATTAGAAAAATCACCATAACATAAGCAATGTTAAAGCTAGAGACTTGAGATTTGGCAAACATGATAAAAAGCTTGGGCTTAATGTGACCTGAAAATTTCATCGCGATGCCCCGCCCCCTTCGCCCATAACTCGAAATAGCTGATAACAAAAGCAGTTTTATAGCTAGAGACTTGAGATTTGGCACACATGGCAAGTATCCTACTCTCAATGTGTGCTACAAATTTCAGTACGATCGGATATTGAACTCAGAAGTTATTCAAGAAACAAATTTATGTAGCGCAGCAGATGCGTCGCAGCGCAGTAGCAGCGCAGTAGCAGCGCAGTCGCTGCGCCGCCCGACGATATAATGAACGAAAAGACGCGTTTGTTCATGTATGTTTGATATGCCTTTCGTCTGCTGTGGCGCTAAACATAAACAATCAATAGCCGCAGTCCAGTGTTGCCAGACTATCGCAAGCAACATACTCTCGATGCAAGCAAAATCGACTTCAAGCGATATATTTAAATCCCATTATAATGAAAATACTTTTCTTTGAAGACCTGCACAGGCTATCCTACTGTCGCGCCCGCTCGACTGATCGGCTTGTTCTTTTTTATTACAATTGATTAGGGGTGAAGACTCACAATTGTAGGTAGACATATATAAGTGTTCCAAACGGTACACACTTATTGGTTCTTTGGAAAGTATGAATAAAATTCTACTTTCGAACATGGGTGGAGAGAGCAATATAATGAAATTTTAGAAATTAGAAAACAAACTTTTAATTTTTATTTATTTTTAATTTTAATTGATTTCTTCTTTTTTTCTCTATATATATATACTAAACTCTTTACTTTTGAAAAAAAGTAAAAAGGGTCTATTAAGTTTGTCAAAATGTGCGTATCAGGTCGAATGAAGTCCGGCAGACCCCATAAAGTATATATATTCTTGATCAGTATCACCAGCCGAGTCGATATAGCCATGTCTGTCTGACCGTCTGTCTGAATGAACGCCTAGATCTCAGAGACTATAAGAGCTTGAGTCACCAAATTTGGTATGGTGGTTCGTCTATTGGCTAAGCAGATCAAGTTTTTCTTAAAATTTTGACATGCCCGCTTCCGCCTCCGTAAATCGAGAACCAAATTATTGTGTAATTTTCTATAGCTAACAATTTTGTTTTTATTTTTGTTCCTCCTCGGCTTGTCTTCGATGTCTTCTTTCGATGGCAGTGGTCGCACGTATAACACCTGTCCGTCTGTCTGTCCGTCCGTCCGTCTGTATGAACGCGTGGATCTTAGCAACAATAAGAGCTAAAGACTTCAAATTTGGAAAGTACGTTCCTGAATACTATACGCAGTTCAAGTTTATCTGCAATTTTCGATATCAAGTCCCGTTTCTTTTAAAATTAGAAAAATTACCATAACATAAGCAATGTTAAAGCTGGAGAATTGGGATTTGCCACACATGATAAAAAGATTAGGCTTAATGTGTCCTGAAAATTTCATCGCGATACCACACCCCCTTCGCCCGTAACCCGAAAAAGCTGATAACAAGATCAGTTTTATAGCTAGAGACTTGAGATTTGGCTCATATGGTAAGTATCCTCAATGTGTGCTACAAATTTCAGTACGATCTGATGTTGAACCCAGAAGTTATTCAAGAATCAAATTTATGCAGCGCATCAAATGCGTCGCTGCGCCGCGCCGACGAAATAATGAACGAAAAGACGCGTTTGTTCATGTATGTTTGATTTGCCTTTCGGCTGCTGTGGCGCCAAACAAATAGAATTAACAGTCGCAGTCCAGCTACCTACACTCGATATAAACAAAATCGACTTCAAGCGATATATTTAAATCCCATTATAATGAAAATACTTGTCTTTGAAGACCTGCACAGGGTTTCCTACTGTCGCGCGCACTCGACTGTTCGGCTTGTTTCATTTAACTGACTGCATTCCCTGTACTCACTCAGACTTTATTTTCCGGCTTGTCGTTGCTTCTGCCATGTAATTAATCGCCTCCATTTACTGCCCTGCCGTTGTTGCATATTCTTCAACACCTTTGCTGCTGTTCTTGTTGCTGCTTATGCTGTTGTTCTTGTTGCTGCTTATGATGTTGTTGTTGTTTCTGCTTATGCTGTTGTTGTTGCTGCTTATTGGAGAAATCCCTCGAAGTCCAACGATGTCACGGTCGCCATGTAATCGTTGTCAAATAATAAGTTTCGTTTTGTAGGTTTATTTATTAGTACTTTATTTATAATGAATCTTAATGTCTATTACATTTTGGTGTTTAGCCTAAAGCCGCATAGCTGCGCTATCGGTGACGCCGGCCAATACCACAATCAAAGACAAAGTCCAAGCACAAGCATCAAAAGCATAGTAAAACTACAAGAATTAGTAGAGGAAGTGATCGACCCAAGCTCTTACGTCGTTGAGTTTTGAATTACTTCAGAGTCTATTATCCAATCGCGATGAAATTTTCAGGATACATTAGGACCCCGATTCTTGTCCTGTGTGCCCAAATTCACAGCTCCAGTTTTAAAATTGACCATTATATGAGATTTTAAGTTCTTTTGAATAACTTCCGAGATTATTATCCGATCGCGATGAAATTTTCGGGATACATTAGGACCCTGATACCCGTGTGTGTGTCCAAATTCAGGAACCTAGCTGTAATTTTTTTCGTTTAATGGGATTTCAAAAATTTTGTTCTCGATTTACGGAGGCGGAAGGGGGCGTGTCAAAATTTTAAGATAAACTTGATCTGCTTAGCCCATAGACGAACCACCATACCAAATTTGGTGACTCTAGCTCTTATAGTCTTATAGACGGAAAGACGGACAGACGGACATGGCCATATCGACTCGGCTGGTGATGCTGATCAAGAATATATATACTTTATGGGGTCTGCCGGACTTCCTTTCGACCTGTTACGCACATTTTGACAAACTTAATAGACACTTTTTTACTATTTTTAAAAAGTAAAGGGTCTAAGAACGCTTCCTTTCGTTCGTTATATCGTCGCCGTAGCGCAGCGACTGCGCTGCATAATTTGTTTTGAGTTCAATATCCGATCGTACTGAAATCTGTAGCACATATTGAGAGTAGGATACTTACCATGAGTGCCAAATCTCAAATCTCTAGCTACACAACTGCTTTTGTTTTCAGCATTTTCGAGTTATGGGCAAAGGAGGCGTGGCATCGCGATGAAATTTTTTGGGCACATTAAGCCCAAGTTTCTTATGATGTGTGCCAAATCTCAAGTCTCTAGCTTTTGACATTGCTTATGTTATGGTGATTTCTCTAATTTTAGAACAAACGGACAGCCGGACGGACAGACGTACAGACAGATGGAGAGGTGTCAATCGACTCGGCTATTGATACTGATTTAGAATACATATACTTTATATGGTCGGAAATGCTTCCTTCTGCCTGTTACATACACTCACATAAATTCATTATACCTTTTTGGCCCATTTTTAATGGGCACAGGGTATAAAAATCTAAAATAAAGTTATTTTTCAATTTTTATTATAAAAATTAAAAATAAAATTTGAATGCAAACATCTTTTAACCCAAGTAGTGTATAACAGAAATGTAAAAATATTGGTTATGTATGAATAATATCTTTCAAATGATACATCGCTTGTTCTTCTATTACGAATATTAAAGCCGTCTTCAGAGAGGCACTTTTTGGGTGCCACTTTTTGTTTAAAAAGCCATCGCTCTCGTGTGAACAAGTGCAATTTGAGAGCGTCGGTCAAAAAGCGAAGCTGACCGATGGAAATAGAACGCGTTTTATTGCCTGGCTTTTTTGCGTCGGTCAAGTCGTGCCATTAACATAAATTCGTAAAAATGGCACATTTTGGTATTTTTTTATACTTGCTGGCAAAAATAAAAGTATTCAAATTAAGAGAAATGGCACCCAAAGTAAGTTGTACACAAAAATGTTTTAGATTAAATATTAGATTCAACCTATTTTACAATATTTTAGAAGAATATGTGGACCCCGGAGTCAATTATAACTTTAATTGATCTCTATGAGGAGCATCCAAATCTCTATGACCCAAAGAGTGCGATGTACCACATTAAACACTAACGCAACGAGTCATTCTTGACAATAGTAGAAGCAATGCAAACAGTGTTCGATACTATTGAAGTTGCTGATATAATGGCCAAAATAGGAACACTTCGCAGCCAATATTTGTTTCATATAAAGAAGGAGGCAAGGATCAATGGAAAAAGTGGAATGGGCACTGATGATAAGGTGCACCATTTTTGGCTGAATAATTTGGAGTTCTTGAAGCCTGTGGGTTTACAGGAACCCGCTCAAATTCACTCCAGATGAAATTCTCTAGTAATTTGTTTTTTAATTTTTGTGGGCGAAGGGGGCATGGCATCCTGATACAATTTTCTGGACACATCAACCACAAAATATTCATCATGTGTGGCAAACCTCAAGTCTCTAGCTACAAAACTGCTTTTGTTATGAGGTTTTGGAGTTACAAAACTGCTTGCATTATGAGGTTTTACTTAATTTGTTGGTGAAGGGGGCGTGGCATCGCGATACAATTTTCTGGACACATCGACCACAAAATATTCATCATGTGTCCCAAATATGAAGAGTCTAACTGTTTTAATTGCTCTTGTTATAAGCTTTTCCGTTTTGTAGGCGAGGGGGCGTGGCATCGTGATAACATTTTCTAGACACATTGACCACAAAATATTTATCATGTGTGCTAAATTTTAAGTCGTTAGCTGTTATATTGCTCTTGTTATGAGGATTTTGAGCTACAAAACTGCTTGTTTTATACTTTTACTCTTACTTAATTTGTGGGCAATGAGGGCGTGGCATCCAAAAAAATAGATAAACTTGATCTGCCTGCAAAAATTACCAGTGTTGGGACATCAAGTTCAAGCTTCTAGCTCTTACCATCTCTGAGATCCTTTCGTTCATACGGACGGACCGACAGACCGACGGATCGACAGACCGACAGACCGACGGACAGACGGACATGGCTATATCGACTCGGCTATTAATGCTGATCAAGAATATATATACTTTATGGGGTCGGCCATGCTTCCTTCTGCCCGTTACATACTTTTAACAAACTTAATATACCCCCACAGGGTATAATAAAGGAAAAGAGAAAAGTTTCAATCTGAGTATAGTTTGCGGTTTTATATGCATAAAATGTGCCAATATAGAACATCTGTACATATGTTTAACAGATTCAAAGCGACCCGATGGCTTCTGGTTCGCAAGATCTGACCGAAGAGAATTCAGAGTTTGAATCACCCAGCTGCTGGACTAAAGTTGCCGAGGAATGTGCTCCATCAGCAGAGAGCGTGTTTAACACAGCCAACGAAATGCTGGAAGCAATCCGTAACAAGCGCAAGTCCGAGCATGATGTAGAATCATTTGGGGAGCTTGTTAAAGCGGAGATGGCTCGGATCGACAACCACAAAAAGCGCATGGAAGTAAAAATGGAAATACTTCAAGTATTATACAAACATTATAATTAATTATATTATCATTAAAAATATTTACTATATGATAGTTAAATGAAATGTATTAAATAAACAAACTTTTTTTTTTATTTAAAAACAAAACTTTTTAATGGCATCTCTCTGCCAGGAATCAGCTCCGGTAGTATTAAAATAGTTCGTGAATTTGTCACGCACGATTCTCGGCTGTTCCGCGCTCCTATGTGAATACCCACTGCTGCATGGCCTGTTAAGGGCTGCCTAGAACGCCACTCTCCTGGCGTAAACAGTACATCATCCGTATCCTCACTGTCTACCCCTTGATGTAGTCTGTCTCTTGAGATTTAAGATAGTTGTGGAGAATGTAAGCCGCATAAACAAGCCTTTCAATTTTTTCCGCGGTCAGGCTTATAGTCGTTTACAACAGCAGTAAATTTTATTCCATAGCCGAGCAAAGGGTTGAGGCATTGAACACGGATGTCAATATTGCAGCTGATGTCAACATACAAAACGTTGTAATTAGCATCGACAAGGGCAAGCAAAACAATGCTGTAAAAGCCCTTATAATGAAAGTAAAGGGAGCCATCTGACTTCTTGGAATGAAATGCAATATGTTTTCCATCTGTGAAGTTATTTATTGCATTACAAAAATTATTATAAAATATATTTTAAGGTTATAACCTAGAGCGCTTAGGCAATGCGGGAAATTCCACTGAACGTTAAATTCGTCCGAGACTCGCAACCAATCTTCTGTCGTCTAAAGCATCTAAGAAGTACTTGGAATTCAATAAGTTATATAACTCTAAGCATGTTTGTAACATAACTTAACATAATCTCCTGCAAGTGAACTTACAATAGCTTCAATCACTTCTTGAATAATTGAAGTAATTGCAGGGACAGATACTCGGAATGTACAAGACAGACTCCTGAATGAATCGCCAGTGGCCAAGAAACGCAGCGTCATAAGCAGTCTGCAGGAATCGCTTGCCTCATTACAGTGTCCTGCTTTTCAATTTTGAAAATCAAAATCCCCAAAAGATGAGGGAAAATTATAAAATGTATCTAAATCCTCGTATTTGAGCTATTTTATTATTAGGGCGGCTATGTCCTTCCCCTGGTCGCGTCGCATTAGCCAAAATCGACTCCATACAGTGCGTGGATTCTTTTTTTTTCTTTTTAACCTGCACTCGCTCGGAAACTGCACTTTTAGTTCGTGCTACCGCGGTTAAGTCACAGACAATGTCAATAATGTTCTCATCAGAATACATTTTACGCTTTTATATTTGCAAATTGCTATAATTTGTTTGAATAAATGGCGTAGTGTGACCAGATTCTGTGACGACAAAAAAGCTATGGGATTTTGGTTTGAACACGATGCAAATATTGTGAATGGCAACTTTTTCGACGGTCAAAAAGTAGCACTCACAAAGGTCCAGTCTGAAGACAGCTTAAGGATTCTAGTATAGTTCTTAAAATAATTCTTCTGATAAGATAAGAGTTTTCTTTTATTTTTAGACCCTTTACTTTAAAACAGTATAAGGGTCTATTAAGTTTGTAAAAAAAAATATGTGTAACAGGTCGAAGGAAGTCTGGCAGGCCCCATAAAGTATATATATTCTTAATCAGCATCAACAGCCAAGTCGATATAGCCATGTCTGTCTATCCTGCTGTGTGAGCGCCTGGATCTCAGAGACTATAAGAGCTAGAGTCCAAATTTGGGCTCCACAAAGGTAAAGTTTGTTTTAGAATTTTGCAACTCGCTTTTCCGCCCAAAAATCGGAAAACCCCGAATAACAAGAGTAAATTAAAATATACAAGTTCCTAATTCGGCATACATAAAATTAACGTTCCTTCCGATGGGTACAAACAAATTTTCGAATATACAAAGGTTGGAGGCAGCATCTTGAGGCATTAAAACAATATTATTAATTGTAGCTCTCTAGAAAACTGGTAATTGCCAGACAATCGACAATGGCTTCATTGGCGCAGTGTTTAGAATGTCGAATTCTTGTGGCGTGGTCTAGAGTTAGAAACCTGCCTTTTTTCTGTTCATGAAAATTTTTAAATAATCGACAATGGCTTCATTGGCGCAATGGTTAGAGTGTCGAGCTCTTGCGGTGTGGTTTGGAGTTCGAAACGTACTAGAGGCATACTTTTTTTCTGTTGTTAATAATTAACAAATAATCCAATTCATTGGCGCAATGGTTAGAGTGTTGTACTCTTGAGTTGTGATCTGGAGTTCGGAACCAATCAGAGTCACATTTTTCTATTCTTTTTCCTATTTTTATTCTTTTTTATACCCTGTGCCCATTGAAAATGGGCAAAAGTGGTATAATGAATTTGTGTGAATGTATGTAACAGGCAGAAGGAAGTATCTCCGACCCTATAAAGTATATATATTCTTGATCAGTATCAATAGCCGAGTCGATTGACACCTGTCCGTCTGTCTGTCCGTCTGTCCGTCCGTCCGTCCGTCCGTCTGTATGAACGCGTGGATCTCAGCAACTATAAGAGCTAGAGACTTCAAATTTGGAATGTAGGTCCCTGAATACCATACGCAGATCAAGTTTATTTTCAATTTTCGATATCTCAAACCCCACGCAAACGGAAGAAAGCCTAAAATTCCAAGATAATCTTAACATGACTGATAGTTTAAGTATAACTCACGCTGAGCAATTTGCTGCAAGTTTCATCGCGATCGACCCATAAATAAGGGAGATATTACGGAATTTGTTTGAATTCCATTTTTTGGCCAAAGCGAGAGAGCATATGAAAATTCAATTTGCGCAAACGAGAAAGCATATGATAATCTGATGATTTGCGGTGTCGGCCGCTGTGTGGCGCATTGTGTCATGTGGAATGTGGCGCCATCCATCGGCCACACTCAGAACTATACATTGTAATGTTAATTAATATTAGCGATTGTTTACACGCATGTTTGTTAAGATAACACAGTTTAAATTAACAGAATAACAGCGCTAAGACATTTGCTGCAAGTTTCATAGCGATCGACTAATTAATAAAGGAGATATTAAGGAATTTGTTTTATTGCCATTATTTCATTATAATTTGCCAGTTGTCCAACGCTGTCCTACATTAGTTTATAAGTTGTCCAGCACTGACAAACTGAATAATTACTATTATTATATTAATTTATATTTGCGATTGCTAACACGTATGGTTGACAAATTCACGTTTCTATCATAGTATTACAATAACTTAAATTTTATGAATTACCAAAACACATATATATAAACATTGCTTAAAATTTCAAAAACAAATTGTTTGGCGCGCAATAATATAACAGCTTTGTGAAAGAGAGAGAAACATGGGGTGTTGCCAGACTACATACAGTGCAATTCCACTATAATTAAAATACTTTTCCGAAAATACTTTTAATTCAAGACCTGCACAGGGTATCCTACTATCGCGCCCGCTCGACTGATCGGCTTGTTTAAATTTACCAATACAGTAATAAAATAAAATATAACAATAATTTAATTTTCATAAACAAATTCTACCATAAATGCCAATGTATAAATATACATGTACATTAACATAACATATGTATGTTAAGATTAACATTTGTATGTTAATGATTCATGTGTAAAATTAATATGTACATACATATGCATGCTAAACTACCAACTATGTCTATTTTACATACTATTTATATATGTGTGCACTTAACAGATTTTGGATTTTCACGTTCCGCTCTCTATCAGTGAATTCCCCTGCGTATTATTATTATTAATCGGAATTATATTATATTTTATTAATCGGAAGCTAATCTGAGCAGCGTCAAATTTATTTAGGTTTACATCTAAGCCTCTAAGTTTGTTACTGTTATTTCCTTTTCGATTTCGACTGTAGCCTTTCCAACTGGTTTTGCTAAAAATCAACCAGTAACTTTTATTTTATAATTTATATTTTAAAAATTATAATCGTTACGGTCCCTGATGTCAATTGAATTTATTATTAAATAAGACAACAAACATTTTTAGGGAAGTCACTTCAGAAATTGGTAAGCGATTACAAGATGATTTTTTTTTTTACATTTTAACTTTATTGCAGATCATTGTCTTAAAACTCTATAGCGCATTTATAACCTAAAAATCTTAACAATGGGTTGGCGAACTGCTTTTATAACTATGACTATGACAATAACTGTGACTATTTGCATATTTTATTTTCAAAAGTTTATGTCGATTCTTGAATCTAAGGGGTGCAACTTATTGAGTCTTCGCTTGTGTGTATTT
This sequence comes from Drosophila histrio, assembly GCA_958299025.2. NCBI lineage: Eukaryota > Metazoa > Arthropoda > Insecta > Diptera > Drosophilidae > Drosophila > Drosophila histrio. Next base: position 4,256,608 of record OY282582.1, read on the forward strand.
GTGGGTAAGTTTGTTGCAAGTTGGTTTGTGTTTGCAGAGTCTATCCGTGTATCTTGTGTCGTCCTTATGGTCCTTATGCATGACTAAGTTTCTCACAAACCAGTCAGCTCTAGTCCATCTTCTCAGGGTCCTGTTTTGCATAGTTTGAATTTTTTTTTATATGGGTCTTCGCTGCAGTTCCCCAGAACGGAATTGCGTATGTGAATACTAGTGATACTATCGTAATGTAAATTGTGATTGATGTGTGGGCCGTATGCCAGTCGTCTGTGAAATATGACTCCCAAATATTTCAGCTTGGTAGCTCTTGATATTGGAGATACCAGTGCGACCTCAGGGCAGTCCCCTTTTCTGGTGGCAAAAGTGATGTGCACTGATTTTTGCGATGGTGATACACCAGCGTTTCGTCCCACTTTTGAACTCATCAAAATACGCTTGTAGCGTTTCTGATGCAATTGCGCAGACTGATTGCGGCTTATGTCGCTACTAGCAATCCAGTGTCAGATGACGGCAGCGGCATATTTGCTGTGTACAAGGTGTATATAAAAAAAAATGGTGCTAAAAATAATGTGAAAATTGCCACACAAAAAATGCTAAATCATTAAAATTTTCGTTTTCAACAAATATATGTAAAAACAAATTCAAATATAAAATCAATTAATTAAAAAGGAACATGATTTCATATCTTAAACAATTATATTAACATTTAAATTAAGAGTACTTATAACGCTACCTAATTCGTCAGTTTCACTTAAATCTGGGTACTTCTCATTGCCAGTGATTTGAGTCAAGTACTCACACCTGATCTTGCAACCAGGCATCACAAACATTGTTCATGTAAATTTTTGGCATTTCACTCAATCAGCAAAGGAGTGAGCAAACACTTTCAAGTTGTTCAAATTATCGAACCACTGAGTTAAATAATCGTAATTTGTGTAATCTGTTATGGTAGCCTCTGATTATCGAAATATCGATAGGTATTCATCTGTTGCTAGCGCCACCTGGCGCAAACTAGCGGCAACAAGCGGCAACAGCTTGACCAATCAGAGGCTGCCAAAACCACTCAAGAGGGCGAGCAGCTCACGTTTTTTAATTTTTGGGGGCGCAGGGTGCGTGTCATCGTGATCCAATTTTCTGGACACATCAACCACAAAATATTCATCATGTGTGCCAAATCTCCAGTCTCCAGATACAAAACTGCTTTTGTTATGAGGTTTTTGAGTTACAAAACTGCTTGCTTCATGAGGTTTTACTTAATCTGTGGGTGAAGGGGGCGTGGCATCGCGATACAATTTTCTGAACACATCGACCACAAAATATTCATCATGTGTCCCAAATCTGAAGTCTCTAACTGTAATATTGCTCTTGTTATAAGCTTTTCCGTTTTGTAGGCGAGGGGGGTGTGGCATCGTGATAACATCTTCTGGACACATTAACCACAAAATATTTATCATGTGTGCTAAATGTGAAGTCTTTAGCTGTAATATTGCTCTTGTTATGAGGGTTTTGAGCTACAATACTGCTTGCTTTATACTTTTACTTCTACTTAATTTGTGGACAAAGAGGGCGTTGCATCCAAATAAAAGATAAAATTGATCTGCCTGCAAAAATTACCAGTGCTGGGACACCAAGTTCAAGCTTCTAGCTCTTACCATCTCTGAGATCCTTTCGTTCATACGGACGGACCGACAGACCGACGGAGAGACGGACATGGCTATATCGACTCGGCTATTGATGCTGATCAAGAATATATATACTTTATGGGGTCGGCCATGCTTACTTCTGCCCGTTACATACTTTAAACAAACTTAATATACCCCCACAGGGTATAAAAAGGCAAAAATACCAAAAAAAAAATTGAAATTTTTTTAAAAGTTGCCAGATCTAGCAACTAAATTGCTAAAGTTGTAGCACTGGTGTATAATGTGGGACCTAGAAAACTTCCTTGAGGAACACCTGCTCTTACTGACCGAGTCGACGATGTAGCCTGTCCTTTTGCGACTTCAAAGCTTTTGCCCGTCAGGTAGGAGGCTATCAGTTTTTAGTAAGGCCTTGTTTAGGAGTCCCAGGTGCCAGACGCGATCAAAGGCGTGCTTGACATCTAGGAAGATTGCTGAACAGTATTCCCTATCTTCGAAAGCACCCAAAATGTTATGGGCGACTCGGTGTATTTGTTCCGGAGTTCCATGCTGACATCTTAATCCAAATTGGTGATCTGATATTGACCCTCTTTGATCCAGCTGCACAAGCAGTCGTCGCAAAGTATTCTCTGAAATACATTGGATAGTACTGACAACAAACTAATTGGTCTGTAAGAGGCAACTTCACATGAGGATTGTGCCATATATGTTGTCGTGTCCCGGAAATTTTTTTAACTTTTATATTTTTAATTAATTCCAGGGCCTCGTCCTTGGTGTATGCTTTAATGGTGATACCTCATCTGCTTGGTGAGATCTCGGTTTCCTCGATATTCTTGACGTTTATCGATTAGGCGGTCAGCAGTGGACTGAACTGTTCCTGGAGGTGATCGGATAAAGATTCGGCCTGTGCTTGATCTCCCATGAAACATGCGGCAGAAGAACTGCGGATGGGATGTTGACACAAAGGTTGCCTCTTCAGTTTGCGTGTGAATCGCCAGAGTCTAACTTCAGCACAGGCTAATGAGTTAGCTCGATTTAAGGCATCGCTGATGCGCCTGTTTTGTAGATCAGCCAGAAGACATTTGAGTTGCCTAGTGGCCGTATTGTATAATCTTTTGGTACATGCCGTGCGACTCCTTGACCACCATATATGCCAGAAGATTTTCGGCCTGCGGGTCAGTGGAATGTTATGACTGAATGACACTGTGTTCGATGGGAGGATGGAGCAGCTAGGCGCTTAAAAAGTCTGATGTTCGATCCGACTGGCAGAAGGCGTTGTTTGGCTGTGTGTGTATTGTAATTACCAGGGGGAAGTGATCGGAGGATAAGTCCAGGCAGTCTTCGATGCTCAAAAATCGGTCCCTGATACATTTTTAAGCCGCAAAGTCGATTGCAGTTGGGCTGTGTCCGTTTACTGGATAGTAAGTAGGGGCTCCAGTCGAAAGTATACTATAATGATGTTTGTGTATCGCTTCGAATATCAATTTTCCGTGTTCGTTCGCTCTGTTGCTACCCTATAAGGGGTGCCAACCATTCAAGTCATGACATTATTTGGGTCCTAGTATATTGATGAGAGCCATAAGGCTGGTCAGTATGTTTGCTTGCTGGGATTGCAGTTCTCTCATTGCTCTGAGCTTTACATTAATGGCATCGAACTGCCTTTGTTGTTGTTGTAAAATCTCTATGATACCTCCATCAGCAGATCTGGAGTTTGTGCGTGCCCTTTCACCTCGGACGGCCTGCGCGTAGGATATTCTACTGACGATTGTTGAACGTTTCGCGGCAGAGTTGTAGCTTCGGTTTTAAATAATTCTGGCAGGGCGAGTTAATGCGGGTTCTTTTGCTGGATTGGGTTGGCGAGCTGGAGCCTGAAGTTTAAGTAGCCGTTTGTATTCCTTACAGCCCTTGTAGCTAGCTGGGTTTTCTCACTCGCAGTGGAAGCAATTTGGTAATTGGTCCCTTTCCCTGGGACAGTCCATGGTTATATGTTTACTAGCGCATCTTACACATCTAGCATATTTATGACAGTATCTCTGTGTGTGTCCAAACTCCTGACAGCGGTTTCATTGTGTCAGGCCATTAAACTTTCTCGGAAGCTCTGCAGTGCAACGTTGCCTGCAAATAGCCTGCAAATCCAGAATTTGCTTATTATTGGGAGCCTGTGCTACGTCGATAAAGAATTAAATTAGTGGTTTTTTGTCAATGCGGCTTAACGGATTGTGAATATTTTTGAGTTTATGCCCTTTTGTTTCGAGTTCTTCTGTTAGTTGCTGGACAGTAGTACTGGAATGAAGTCCTTCGAAACACACTTTGTAATGAAATTGCAAGCCCAACTTAGAGAGGTGGTCTATGACAGCACTGCAGCTGGTTAGAATTCCAGCATCATTTCTTCTCGGCTTAACGACGTAAGAGTTTGGGTCGATCACTTCCTCTACTAATTCTTGTAGTTTTACTATGCTTTTGATGCTTGGGCTTGGACTTAGTCTTTGATTGTGGTGTTGGCCGGCGTCACCGATAGCGCAGCTATGCGGCTTTAGGCTAAACACCAAAATGTAATAGACATTAAGATTCATTATAAATAAAGTACTAATAAATAAACCTACAAAACGAAACTTATTATTTGACAACGATTACATGGCGACCGTGACATCGTTGGACTTCGAGGGATTTCTCCAATAAGCAGCAACAACAACAGCATAAGCAGAAACAACAACAACATCATAAGCAGCAACAAGAACAACAGCATAAGCAGCAACAACAACAGCAGCAAAGATGTTGAAGAATATGCAACAACGGCAGGGCAGTAAATGGAGGCGATTAATTACATGGCAGAAGCAATGACAAGCCGGAAAATAAAGTCTGAGTGAGTACAGGGAATGCAGTCAGTTAAAAGAAACAAGCCGAACAGTCGAGCGCGCGCGACAGTAGGAAACCCTGTGCAGGTCTTCAAAAACAAGTATTTTAATTATAATATGATTTAAATATATCGCTTGAAGTCGATTTTGCTTATATCGAGTGTAGGTAGCTGGACTGCGACTGTTAATTGTATTTGTTTGGCGCCACAGCAGCCGAAAGGCAAATCAAACATACATGAACCAACGCGTCTTTTCGTTCATTATTTCGTCGGCGCGGCGCAGCGACTGCGCTGCGACGCATCTGATGCGCTGCATAAATTTAATTCTTGAATAACTTCTGAGTTCAACATCAGATCGTACTGAATTTGTAGCACACATTGAGGATACTTACCATATGAGCCAAATCTCAAGTCTCTAGCTATAAAACTGATCTTGTTATCAGCTTTTCGAGTTACAGGCGAAGGGGGTGTGGTATCACGATGAAATTAGTTTGTTGTCAGTACGATTCAAGGTATTTGAGAGAATACTTTTGCGACGAGTGCTTGTGCAGCTGGATCAAAGAGGGTCAATACCAGATCACCAATTTGGATAAAGATGTCAGCATAGAAACCCGGAACAAATACACCGAGTTGCCCATAAAATTTTGGGTTCTTTCGAGGATAGGGAATACTGTTCTGCAATCTTCCTAGATGTCAAGCACGCCTTTGATCGCGTCTGGCACCTGGGACTCCTAAGCAAGATAAGGACTGCCCTCCCACCTTACTAAAAACTGATAGCCTCCTACCTGATGGGAAGAAGCTTTAAAGTTGCAAAATGACAGGCTACATCGTCGACTCGGTCAGTAAGAGCAGGTGTTCCTCAAGGAAGTTTTCTCGGTCCTATATTATACACCAGTGCTACCACTTTAGCAATTTAGTTGCTAGATCAGGCATTTTTTAAAAAAATTTCAATTTTTTCTTTAGATTTTTTTCCTTATTTTAAAATTTTTGCTATTAATTTGTTATGAACCGACTTATCGATCGCCGCCAGATATCGGTTTGCCGGCTAGCTATCGGCATTACTCAGGGATGAGTACGACCTCGATATCGGGCGAGTTGGGTAACAAATATTTACATTTTTAATTCTCGAAACTAACACGGACTTCGGTCCCAACACCCCTACACGGACAAATTGCTGGCAAGGATAAGGTGAATAGCTAGTATCTCCACCTTGCGACGCCCTCTCATCCTATAGTCGGCTCCGATAGTTTATGTCGACTTCCTATTCCAAACGTCACTCATACCTTACCGCATACCCATCTAACTTTAAATTTTAAATTTGGCGCTGCTGCTGACCACTGACGCTACAGCTGCTGCTGACGCTGGTGCTGCCGCTGCTGCTGGGCGCTGCTATGGCTGAAGCTGTTGGCGCTGCTGCTGGCCGCTGGCCGATGCTGGTGTCGAAGCTGTATGCTGCTGCTGCTGCTGGACACTCCACTTCACCGCACGAGTTACAGTTCAGTGACCGAGGGAGTAGAGGAGGTCTCATATGCGAGTAAGATTTTAGAAGATGCTAGAAAGAAGCTTGCAAACAAAACGACTGTATTGCGTGGAGAACAAAATATGACTGAGTATTTATTACAAATAGTATGTGCGTGTATGTATGTATGAGTGTATGTATGAGTGTACAAGAATGTGTGTGTTCGTCAGAGTTCTTGAATGTTGGCGATTTTTGATGTTGTTGCGCTAGGCTTGCAGTTGCCGGGTCTGCGTTGTTTCCATGTGGCCGGGGAGAGGGGCATGTTAACTCCTCCCCCCCAGTCCGAAGAGAAGGCCATAGAGGGGGAATGGCCGGATCGGAGAAGGGTGGCTCGGCGACGTGTTGTTGGTGTACGCCACGAACTCCGACGATATTTTAAATTTAACAATATGTATCAAAAATGGGTGTCTTAATGTTAAACATGAGTGTTGTGTTGAAGGTATAACATGATTCATAAGTGTGTTCATCTAATGCTAACGTTACATTTTGTTTACTTATTATTATTATTGTTTACTTATTATATTATTACGTTACATTTTGTTTACTTATTAAATAACAATTTAGGGATAATGTTTTAGTAGTTTAGTTAAAGGGCTATCAACTACGTTGTCTATTAGTGTGTCGGTGTTAGTATTTATTACTTAAGCTGGTGATCCAATCTTCTTTCTGTGGTCGCGTTTAAATGTTCTTGTACTTTTGGGTATATGTCTTTTCTAAATTCATTTAATTTCTTAAGGTAGTCGTGGTGATTGTCGAATGTTATTGTTTTGTTGAATATGTGAGTTCTTCCGTGAAAGAGCTCGAAAGGGGTATAGGAAGTGCTGGAGTGTATTGCATTGTTATATGTTGGAACTGCTTCTGTGAGTATTTGGTCATGCCCGCATTCTAGGCGTGCTTCCTTTCTTTTGGTCATAATTATCCTATATAGTTCGGTTAAGGTGGAATGCAGTCTTTCGACCGAAGCGTTGCCGGTTGATTGTTAAAATTAAGTAAAATAAGTTCTGGGTCGGTTGGGGTTTGCATCAATGGTCTATGGGGGCGTCTATCGTACTTGAGGGTTAGGCAGGTATCGCAATTTTTTATAATTTTTGTGATGATGTCTTTTAAATGCGGAAAATAAATGTCCCTTTTTAAATGGTTATATGTTTCATCTATCCCCCTATGATTGGTGTTAAAGTGGTATGCACGAATTTTGTTTTCCTGGTCATGGGGATTAGTGATTTCGGTTAGCCATATTTTGCAGCGGGAAATTTTGTATAAGTCACTTTCGAAGAAATAGTTATTATAGGACTCTTCTATTATTTTGAAAATATCGTCCGGTGCAAATATTGCGAATGTTTTATTCGGTTTCAGAATTGTTTGAAGAATGTTTGTAACGGAGTCGAAAGTATGCACGGGTTCTGTGATTATGTGTCTTATTTTATGGACAAATGGTGTTTCTACTTGTCTTGAAGTTGTTGATCCGGTACGGAATATTTTTTGACTATTGAAGTGATTTAGCGGTTGTGAAGCGATTTGTATAATTTGTGGGTCTTCGTTTATGTTCAACTTTGGCTCAATTCTGCTGAGTGCGTCAGCGACTACGTTTTGCGACCCTCTTTTGTATACGACTTCATAGTCGTAAGCGGCCAGGATAGTTTTCCATCGAAGTAGTTTTGGATTTTGGCCTTTCAGATTTTCTAGCCAGATTATAGGCTTATGGTCCTTGACTATTTTGAATCTACGCCCGAAGAGGTATGGTCTAAAATGACTTACAGACCAAATGATAGCTAGCATTTCTTTCTCTATCGTAGAATAGCGTATTTGCGTGTCCGATAGTGTCCTGCTAGCGAAAGATATGGGTCTGTCATTAGTGTGGGGGCCTTGTGACAACACAGAGCCTATCGCATAATTACTTGAGTCTGTGGTCAACGTGAACGGTTTGTTGAAATCAGGGTATATGAGTATAGGATCATTACAAAGAAGATCTTTCGACGTTTCAACAGCTTGTTTAAATTCATCGTCTTTTATTATAGATTTCTTTAGACAGTTAAAAGTCTCGTTATGGGTTAAGTTATTTTCGAAAAGTCTTTTATGAATTTCCTGTAATACCATAATAGTCCCAAAAATGATTTAATTTCCCTAGTTGTCTTTGGGCAGGGGAAGTCCTTGATGGTTTGAATCTTAAGTGGGTTTGGTTTGACTCCTTCCTGGGTGACGATGTGCCCCAGGAAGTCGATTTCCTTCCTTAAAAAGCTGCACTTGCTCGATTGGATTTTTAGATTTGCGTTTTGTAGTTTTGTGAATACGGATTTAATATCTGTTATATGTTTTTGGAGTGAGGGTGAGAATACTATTATGTCGTCGAGATAGACGAGACAGACGTTACCGACTAAGTCACCTAAGACGTTGTCCATAACGCGTTGGAACGTGGCAGGGGCGTTCTTGAGACCGAACGGCATTCCGTGAACTCATAATGCCCATTTTTGACGGTGAATGCCGTCTTGTTTGCGTCGCGTGGGTTCATTTGAATTTGGTGAAAGCCACTTGCTAAGTCTATATTTGTGAAATACATGGTCTTTCCTATGCTGTCTAGTATATCTGCAATGTTCCGGATAGGGAATCTATCAGAGACAGTTTTCTCATTAAGTTTCCGAAAATCGAATACCAAGCGCCACTTTTTTTCGCCTGTGATGTCACTTTTCTTAGGTACGACCCAGACGGGTGCACTCCAAGGGGAATGACTGTTTTTTTATGATGTTTTGTTCGAGCATTTTTGAAATTTTTCCTCGTTGTTGAGGTGTTCCGTCTGAATGTTTAATTGTTGGTCGTCCGGTCGTTCCGTATCTGTTGCTGCGGACATGCAGCTTAAGTATTGGTGGGTTCGTGGAGAGAACTCTTCTGCTTGTAATGGTTCTTCGAGGTAAAGTGTTTGGATCTGGTCTGAGTTATTGCAGACTTCGAAATAGGCGGATCCTGCGATTGCGGTGTATAAGCCGCCTGTTATGGATATTTGATTATCCAAATTCGTGGTTTCATATATAAAGTCTCCCTGCATGAAGTTTACTGGGAGCGGTAATCGCATTTTGGTATTTTGTGGCAGGGTATGTAAAGTGTCTACAGGGTTTTATCTTGTGAGGGTTGGGATGGCGGTTTCTGGTGTTTCTAGTATGGAGTCGGCAAAGTTTATTTTTGCATTTAGGGCGGATAGGAAATCCATGCCTAGGAGACCATTGAAGTGGGGGTGGAAATTGAATAGTAAGAACTTGAAATTGGGCATTTTTTCGAATTGTTTGAAATTTATTCTATCTGTATATTCCCGAATTTTGAATGTACTGAGTACAGTGTGGATATTGATATCGGAGGTTAGATTTTTGATGTGGTCTTCATTAATAAGTGCTGGATTTATGAATGAATACGTAGATCCAGTGTCTTTTAGGAATTTGAGAGGGTTTGACGCCATGAATTTTGGTATTAGGAAAACAAATGGCAAGGAAGAACCGTGAGTCTTCTTGCTTGTGTACCCGACTGGCTTCCCGAGGCTTCTAGTAAAAAATTTGAATCATCGTTGATGTTACATAGAGGAGCGCTTGGATTATGGTTGTTCCTGTCTTGGTGTTTTAGGGTCTGATCTGGTTTGTCGTTGTTGTGGAAGGGGTTCCTGCCCAAAGTTTGTCTATCGTGTCGACCGTTACTATCGTTATTGGAATTATGTTGACGGGAAAAGCGTCTATTATTATTGTTGTTAAAGTTTTGTTGTCGCTGTGTAAAGCGACTATTATTGTCATAGTTGGTGTTATCATGTCGTGGTACATGACGAGCGTTGTTGCCATTATAGTTATAATTATAGTCTTGATTGTTGTACACATATACGGTCGTTAATCACACAACTTACATTTATCTTTGTAAACCACTGTGTACGGATGGTCCCGGTGCTTTGTCGGCGATTGATGTACACGTTGGCGCATCGGTGGTATTAGAGAGCACGTGGTTATTATTATTCGCTTCTTGCGCAGCGAGTTTTTGTTGGCGCATCGGTGGTATTAGAGAGCACGTGGTAATTATTATTCGCTTCTTGCGCAGCGAGTTTTGGTCACAAGGAAGTCTAATGTTCGACTGATCTATCTGCTTACTGACACCATACACAGTAGTTTGAGATGCCGAATTTTTGTTTCTTTACCATTTTTTCGTTGGTTTCTTTTTATGAGTTGCTGTGTATGGATGATCCCGGTGCCTTATCAGCGATTGATGTACACATATACGGTCATCGCACACAGAAACTTGTTGGTATAATTGTTGTAAATTGTCCCGCACAAGCGATCCCGGTGCCTTATCAGCGGTTGATGTACACAGATACGGTCGCTTGCGCGGCAATTAGAATTTGATTTTGCTTGTTTCGTTTGTTTTATTTGCACATTTTTGTGTGTCACCCACTTTTGCGAATCGCCAGCCGCGCCTTGTTGTGCCTTCCCTTTTGAACTCCCATTTGCACTTGCAAGTGATTATGTTTTTTTTTTTTTTTTTTTTCTTCCAGTTGTTCTGTCTTTTGAGTATGTATTATTATTATTTCACCATTCACTACTAAAATTTCCACAAACGCCGCCGTCACACGCCGCCGTCACTCACCTCAGCCTACAAGGAAATTAGAACGATAAGCGTAGTGGGCATGGTCAATCCCTTGTTCGAAGTTCGGCTGCGCCAGTTACAGTCCAGTGACCGAGGGAGTAGAGGTCTCATATGCGAGTAAGATTTTAGAAGATGCTATAAGGAAGCTTGCAACAAATCGACTGTGTTGCGTGGAGAACAAAATAAGACTGAGTATTTATTACAAAAAGTATGTACGTGTATGTATGTATGAGTGTATGTATGAGTGTACAAGAATGTGTGTGTTCTTCAGAGTTCTTGCATGTTGGCGATTTTTGTTGCTGTTGCGCTAGGCTTGCAGTTGCCGGGTCTGCGTTGTTTCCATGTGGCCGGGGAGAGGGGCATGTTAACTCACGCACTTACTTCAAAAAAATACCCCGCCGGCAGTCACCGCACTGCTCTCTGCGCCACGTGAAAATTTGACTGACTCCCTCGTCGGACCTAACCGCCCTTTTCTGCCTGGACCGTCTTCTTCCTCCTGATCCGTTAGGCTTCTCCGGATAAGCTCCTGAGTGGTTTTGGCAGCCTCTGATTGGTCCAGCTGTTGCTGCTTGTTGCCGCTAGTTTGCACCAGGTGGCGCTAGCAACAGATGAATACCTTTCCATATTTCGATAATCAGAGGCTACCACAACAGATAACACAAATTACGATTATTTAACTCAGTGGTTCGATAATATGAACAACTTGAAAGTGTTTGCTTACTCCTTTGCTGTGCTTTCTGGTTGAGTTAAAATGCCAAAAATTTACAAGAACAATGTTTGTGATGCCTGGCTGCAAGATCAGGTGTGAGTACTTGACTCAAATCACTGGCAATGAGAAGTACCCTGATTTAAGTGAAACTGACGAATTAAGTAGCGTTATAAGTACTCTTAATTTAAATGTTAATACAATTGTTTAAGATATGAAATCATGTTCATTTTTAATTAATTGATTTTATATTTGTATTTGTTTTTACATATATTTGTTGAAAACGAAAATTTTAATGATTTAGCATTTTTTGTGTGGCAATTTTCACATTATTTTTAGCAACTTTTTTTTTCCAAATCTAGCAATTTTTGATTCAGAGATTCTGGCAACACTGTTATACACCTTGTACACAGCAAATATGCCGCTGCCGTCATCTGACACTGGAATGCTAGTAGCGACATAAGCAATACTGAGACGCAATCCGTCTGCGCAATTGCATCAGAAACGCTACAAGCGTAGTTTGATGAGTTCAAAAGTAGGACGGAAACCTGGTGTATCACCATCGCAAAAATCAGTGCACATCACTTTTGCCACCAGAAAAGGCTACTGCCCTGAGGTTACACTGGTATCTCCAATATCAAGAGCTACCAAGCTGAAATATTTGGGAGTCATATTTGACAGACGACTGACATACGGCTCACACATCACTCACAATTTACAATATGATAGTATCACTAGTATTCACATACGCAATTCCGTTCTAGGGAACTGCTGCGAAGACCCATATAAAAAAAAAAACAAACTATGCAAAACAGGACCCTGAGAAGATGGACTAGAGCTGACTGGTTTGTGAGAAACTTAGTCCTGCATAAGGACCATAAGGACGACACAAGATACACGGATAGACTCTGCAAACACAAACCAACTTGCAACAAACTTACCCACAAATACACACAGGCGAAGACTCAATAAGTTGCACCCCTTAGATTCCAGAATCGACCTAAACTTTGGAAAATAAAAAATGCAAATATTCACAGTTATTGTCATAGTCATAGTTATAAAGGCAGTTCGCCAACCCATTGTTAAGGTTTTTAGATTATAAATGCGCTATAGAGTTTTAAGACAATGATCTGCAATAAAGTTAAAATGTAAAAAAAAATAATCTTGTAATCGCTTACCAATTCCTGAAGTGACTTCCCCAAAAATGTTTGTTGTCTTATTTAATAATAAATTCAATTGACATCAGGCACCGTAACGATTATAATTTTTAAAATATAAATTATAAAATAAAAGTTACTGATTGATTTTTAGCAAAACCAGTTGGAAAGGCTACAGTCGAAATCGAAAAGGAAATAACAGTAACAAACTTAGAGGCTTAGATGTAAACCTAAATAAATTTGACGCTGCTCAGATTAGCTTCCGATTAATAAAATATAATCGGTACGCAGGGGAATTCACTGTTAGAGAGCGGAACGTGCAAATCCAAAATCTGTTAAGTGCACACATATATAAATAGTATGTAAAATAGACATTGTTGGTAGTTTAGCATGCATATGTTTTTTTTTTTATTGCTTTGCTTTTATTTATTGAATCTTCTCCAGAGGGAGACTAACAATAAGTTTATCAAATCTTAAAATAATACGTTAGATAACAGCCATTTTGACTGAATTCGAGTTAAAGGGCCCTAATGGTTTATTGCTGGGCTGGTAGATCGTTGCGTTGGAGGCGTGTTCGGTCGCACACCAAAGATAAGCACCTTGCAAGATGATTTGGGTGCAAAGATAGTTTGAGGTGGTAGTTCGCTTTTTGTTGAACTATCTCATCTTTTACGGGTAGAATGTTTAGATCTCTGTGAATGTTTTCGTTCCGAACATACCATGGCGCCCCAGTGATGGTTCTCAGGATTTTGGATTGTTGGCGCTGTATGATGTCGATGTTGCTGCTACTCGCATTTCCCCAAAGCTGCGAGCCGTAGGTCCAGATTGGTTTTAGAGTGGAATTGTAGAGTAGGACCTTGTAGTCCAAGCATAGACGCGATCGAGAATTTATAATCCAATGGAGGCTATTAGCTTTTAGTTTTAGGTGCGTTTTTTTAGCTTCGATGTGTCTCCGCCAGGTAAGTCGCCTATCAAGGTGTATGCCAAGATACGTCACTTCATCAGCTTGGGGGATCTGCGAATTGTGTAACGTTAGCGGAGGGCAAGTCTGCCTATTAAGAGTAAAAGTAACATGTTTACACTTTTGCTCGTTTATTTTAATACGCCAGTCTGATAGCCACTTCTCCACCACCACCAGGTGGTCAGCTAGTTATGCTGCAGCTTGTATTGGACATCTAGAGCGACTTAAGATAGCGGTATCGTCAGCAAACGTAGATGTTGTCAGTCGCTCGTTTATGGGTATATCCGCCGTGAATAGAACATAAAGGGTTGGCCCCAGTACGCTGCCTTGAAGAACTCCAGACTCGGTCGAATGCTTGAGAGACGTCGAGGAATATCGCACTGCAGTATTCCCGGTTTTCGAATGCAGTACGTATTGCTAATGTTATTCGGTTGACTTGCTCGATAGTTCCATGGTTCTCCCGGAAGCCAAATTGATGTACTGGAATTACATTGTTTGTCCTCAGGTATGGGATTATCCGCGCAAGGAGGCATTTTTCAAGCAGTTTTGACAAGCACGAGAGTAAGCTTATTGGTCTGTACGATGATGGTATTGTGTGGTCTTTTCCTGGTTTCGGTATCATTATAATGGTCGACTTTTCCATTTTTTTTGGAAAGTATCCAAGTCTTGTAATTGCGTTGCAGGGCTTACAAACGAAGCAGATAGCACAGTTTGGAAGTTCAATTATCATTTTTGGAGTTATAAGATAACAACCTGGCGATTTTTTAGGTTTCAGCTGTTCTCTGATGACTTTCGCAATCTCGTTAGGCAGAAACTCAATTGGCTCAGTCTCAGTTTGGCTACGAGTTGGTTATGCCGCCATTTCGAATGAATTAGTTGCGGGATTTGGCTGGAACACATTTCGTAGGTGAGAAGCAAATGTGTTGGCTCTGTCTTTGTCGCTGCGGGCCCAGCTCCCTAAAGAGTTTCTAATGGGAATGACAGGTTCGGTCGGTGCGCTAAGATTTGGATGAGCCCTCCACAGCGAATTCTTGGTGCTGGTTGGTGGTAGTTTCTCTATGTACCGACGCACTGTGGATCGTTTTCTCATTCTACTTTGCAAAAATCATATCTTTTGAGCCAAGTAAGATATCACCAAATTTAAAAAGAATTTAATAGAGAATTCCTGTAACTTTGAGATGAGCGTAAGATCTTGAAAATCGGCCGTCAGACAATTTGTCAGCAGGTGTTCAAGGTTGGATTTTGTGTTTATACGATGATTTTCGTGAAACGCGATATTCATCGTATGCTTTTTTCAGGAACCGTAAAGATTATAATTTTTAAAATATAAATTATAGCATAAAAGTTATTTGTTGATTTTTATTGAAAAATATTAAAATAAAAATTGAGAATAAGAGTTTTCTTTTAATATTTTTTGTACCACATTAGAAAAAAATCTGTGCAATGATATTGGTGATTCCAAATGGTTAAACCGAATTAGCACCAACAAATCGTACAGCAGCACGTCTGATGAAACAAATGTGGATGAAATTTTGAATACTTTTGTCATTGATGATTCATACATTGCATTAAGAACATTATTCTTATGTTGAAAACTCAGATATTTTTTTTTGCTATTTAGAGGCTGAGCTATTGAAGACTCCAGACTGTTGGCAAGACTGCACCTTAGCGGCATTAAAGTTATAGCCGTGTTAGATGCCGACAACTAGATGTATCACATCTGTGCGTACTCGATGTTTTAGTAAAACTGATTTAAACAAGCGGAACAGTCGGGACCCCGACCGTAATATACCCTGTGGGTCTACAGGAACCCGCTTAAATTCACTTCAGATGAAATTCTCTAGTAAATAGTTTTTTTTAATTTGTGGGCGAAAGGGGCGTGGCATCGCAATACAATTTTTTGGACTCATGAACCACAAACTATTCATCATGCGTCCCAAATCTGAATTCTCTAACTGTAATATTGCTCTTGTTATAAGCTTTTCCGTTTTGTAGGCGAGGGGGGCGTGGCATCGTAATAAAATTTTCTGCACACATCGACCCCAAGATACACTGGTAAATGTGAAGTTTTTACCTGTAATATTGCTCTTGTTATGAGGTTTTTGAGCTACAAAACTGCTTGCTTTATGAGCTTTTCATTAATTTGGTGGCGAAGGGGGCGTGGCATCGCGATACAATTTTCTGGACACATTGACCCCAAGATTCTTATCATATGTGCCAAATCTCAAGTCTCTAAGTGTAATATTGCTCTTGTTATAAGCTTTTCCGTTTTGTAGACAAGGGGGGCGTGGCATCGTGATAACATTTTCTGGACACATTGACCACAAAATATTTATCATGTGTGCTAAATTTTAAGTCGTTAGCTGTTATATTGCTCTTGTTATGAGGATTTTGAGCTACAAAACTGCTTGTTTTATACTTTTACTCTTACTTAATTTGTGGGCAAAGAGGGCGTGGCATCCAAAAAAAATAGATAAACTTGATCTGCCTGCAAAAATTACCAGTGTTGGGACATCAAGTTCAAGCTTCTAGCTCTTACCATCTCTGAGATCCTTTCGTTCATACGGACGGACCGACAGACCGACGGATCGACAGACCGACAGACCGACGGACAGACGGACATGGCTATATCGACTCGGCTATTAATGCTGATCAAGAATATATATACTTTATGGGGTCGGCCATGCTTCTTTCTGCCCGTTACATACTTTTAACAAACTTAATATACCCCCACAGGGTATAATAAAGGAAAAGAGAAAAGTTTCAATCTGAGTATAGTTTGCGGTTTTATATGCATAAAATGTGCCAATATAGAACATCTGTACATATGTTTAACAGATTCAAAGCGACCCGATGGCTTCTGGTTCGCAAGATCTGACCGAAGAGAATTCAGAGTTTGAATCACCCAGCTGCTGGACTAAAGTTGCCGAGGAATGTGCTCCATCAGCAGAGAGCGTGTTTAACACAGCCAACGAAATGCTGGAAGCAATCCGTAACAAGCGCAAGTCCGAGCATGATGTAGAATCATTTGGGGAGCTTGTTAAAGCGGAGATGGCTCGGATCGACAACCACAAAAAGCGCATGGAAGTAAAAATGGAAATACTTCAAGTATTATACAAACATTATAATTAATTATATTATCATTAAAAATATTTACTATATGATAGTTAAATGAAATGTATTAAATAAACAAACTTTTTTTTTTATTTAAAAACAAAACTTTTTAATGGCATCTCTCTGCCAGGAATCAGCTCCGGTAGTATTAAAATAGTTCGTGAATTTGTCACGCACGATTCTCGGCTGTTCCGCGCTCCTATGTGAATACCCACTGCTGCATGGCCTGTTAAGGGCTGCCTAGAACGCCACTCTCCTGGCGTAAACAGTACATCATCCGTATCCTCACTGTCTACCCCTTGATGTAGTCTGTCTCTTGAGATTTAAGATAGTTGTGGAGAATGTAAGCCGCATAAACAAGCCTTTCAACTTTTTCCGCGGTCAGGCTTATAGTCGTTTACAACAGCAGTAAATTTTATTCCATAGCCGAGCAAAGGGTTGAGGCATTGAACACGGATGTCAATATTGCAGCTGATGTCAACATACAAAACGTTGTAATTAGCATCGACAAGGGCAAGCAAAACAATGCTGTAAAAGCCCTTATAATGAAAGTAAAGGGAGCCATCTGACTTCTTGGAATGAAATGCAATATGTTTTCCATTTGTGAAGTTATTTATTGCATTACAAAAATTATTATAAAATATATTTTAAGGTTATAACCTAGAGCGCTTAGGCAATGCGGGAAATTCCACTGAACGTTAAATTCGTCCGAGACTCGCAACCAATCTTCTGTCGTCTAAAGCATCTAAGAAGTACTTGGAATTCAATAAGTTATATAACTCTAATCATTTTTGTAACCTAACTTAACATAATCTCCTGCAAGTGAACTTACAATAGCTTCAATCACTTCTTGAATAATTGAAGTAATTGCAGGGACAGATACTCGGAATGCACAAGACAGACTCCTGAATTAATCGCCAGTGGCCAAGAAACGCAGCGTCATAAGCAGTCTGCAGGAATCGCTTGCCTCATTACAGTGTCCTGCTTTTCAATTTTGAAAATCAAAATCCCCAAAAGATGATGGAAAATTATAAAATGTATCTAAATCCTCGTATTGGAGCTATTTCATTATTAGGGCGGCTATGTCCTTCCCCTGGTCGCGTCGCATTAGCCAAAATCGACTCCATACAGTGCGTGGATTCTTTTTTTTCTTTTTAACCTTTCACTCGCTCGGAAACTGCACTTTTAGTTCGTGCTACCGCGTTTAAGTCACAGACAATGTCAATAATGTTCTCATCAGAATACATTTTACGCTTTTATATTTGCAAATTGCTATAATTTGTTTGAATAAATGGCGTAGTGTGACCAGATTCTGTGACGACAAAAAGCTATGGGATTTTGGTTTGAACACGATGCAAATATTGTGAATGGCAACTTTTTCGTCGGTCAAAAAGTAGCACTCACAAAGGTCCAGTCTGAAGACAGCTTAAGGATTCTAGTATAGTTCTTAAAATAATTCTTCTGATAAGATAAGAGTTTTCTTTTATTTTTAGACCCTTTACTTTAAAAAAGTATAAGGGTCTATTAAGTTTGTAAAAAAAAATATGTGTAACAGGTCGAAGGAAGTCTGGCAGGCCCCATAAAGTATATATATTCTTAATCAGCATCAACAGCCAAGTCGATATAGCCATGTCTGTCTATCCTGCTGTGTGAGCGCCTGGATCTCAGAGACTATAAGAGCTAGAGTCCAAATTTGGTGTCAATACTCCTAAGGGCTCCACAAAGGTAAAGTTTGTTTTAGAATTTTGCAACTCCCTTTTCCGCCCCAAAAATCGGAAAACCCCGAATAACAAGAGTAAATTAAAATATACAAGTTCCTAATTCGGCATACATAAAATTAACGTTCCTTCCGATGGGTACAAACAAATTTTCGAATATACAAAGGTTGGAGACAGCATCTTGAGGCATTAAAACAATATTATTAATTGTAGCTCTCTAGAAAACTGGCAATTGCCAGACAATCGACAATGGCTTCATTGGCGCAGTGGTTAGAATGTCGAATTCTTGTGGCGTGGTCTAGAGTTAGAAACCTGCCTTTTTTCTGTTCATGAAAATTTTTAAATAATCGACAGTGGCTTCATTGGCGCAATGGTTAGAGTGTCGAGCTCTTGCGGTGTGGTTTGGAGTTCGAAACGTACCAGAGGCATACTTTTTTTCTGTTGTTAATAATTAACAAATAATCCAATTCATTGGCGCAATGGTTAGAGTGTTGTACTCTTGAGTTGTGATCTGGAGTTCGGAACCAATCAGAGTCACATTTTTCTATTCTTTTTCCTATTTTTATTCTTTTTTATACCCTGTGCCCATTGAAAATGGGCAAAAGTGGTATAATGAATTTGTGTGAATGTATGTAACAGGCAGAAGGAAGTATCTCCGACCCTATAAAGTATATATATTCTTGATCAGTATCAATAGCCGAGTCGATTGACACCTGTCCGTCTGTCTGTCCGTCTGTCCGTCCGTCCGTCCGTCTGTATGAACGCGTGGATCTCAGCCACTATAAGAGCTAGAGACTTCAAATTTGGAATGTAGGTCCCTGAATACCATACGCAGATCAAGTTTATTTTCAATTTTCGATATCTCAAACCCCACGCAAACGGAAGAAAGCCTAAAATTCCAAGATAATCTTAACATGACTGATAGTTTAAGTATAACTCACGCTGAGCAATTTGCTGCAAGTTTCATCGCGATCGACCCATAAATAAGGGAGATATTACGGAATTTGTTTGAATTCCATTTTTTGGCCAAAGCGAGAGAGCATATGAAAATTCAATTTGCGCAAACGAGAAAGCATATGATAATCTGATGATTTGCGGTGTCGGCCGCTGTGTGGCGCATTGTGTCATGTGGAATGTGGCGCCATCCATCGGCCACACTCAGAACTATACATTGTAATGTTAATTAATATTAGCGATTGTTTACACGCATGTTTGTTAAGATAACACAGTTTAAATTAACAGAATAACAGCGCTAAGACATTTGCTGCAAGTTTCATAGCGATCGACTAATTAATAAAGGAGATATTAAGGAATTTGTTTTATTGCCATTATTTCATTATAATTTGCCAGTTGTCCAACGCTGTCCTACATTAGTTTAAAAGTTGTCCAGCACTGACAAACTGAATAAGTACTATTATTATATTAATTTATATTTGCGATTGCTAACACGTATGGTTGACAAATTCACGTTTCTATCATAGTATTACAATAACTTAAATTTTATGAATTACCAAAACACATATATATAAACATTGCTTAAAATTTCAAAAACAAATTGTTTTGCGCGCAATAATATAACAGCTTTGTGAAAGAGAGAGAAACATGGGGTGTTGCCAGACTACATACAGTGCAATTCCACTATAATTAAAATACTTTTCCGAAAATACTTTTAATTCAAGACCTGCACAGGGTATCCTACTATCGCGCCCGCTCGACTGATCGGCTTGTTTAAATTTACCAATACAGTAATAAAATAAAATATAACAATAATTTAATTTTCATAAACAAATTCTACCATAAATGCCAATGTATAAATATACATGTATATTAACATAACATATGTATGTTAAGATTAACATTTGTATGTTAATGATTCATGTGTAAAATTAATATGTACATACATATGCATGCTAAACTACCAACTATGTCTATTTTACATACTATTTATATATGTGTGCACTTAACAGATTTTGGATTTTCACGTTCCGCTCTCTATCAGTGAATTCCCCTGCGTATTATTATTATTAATCGGAATTATATTATATTTTATTAATCGGAAGCTAATCTGAGCAGCGTCAAATTTATTTAGGTTTACATCTAAGCCTCTAAGTTTGTTACTGTTATTTCCTTTTCGATTTCGACTGTAGCCTTTCCAACTGGTTTTGCTAAAAATCAACCAGTAATTTTTATTTTATAATTTATATTTTAAAAATTATAATCGTTACGGTGCCTGATGTCAATTGAATTTATTATTAAATAAGACAACAAACATTTTTAGGGAAGTCACTTCAGGAATTGGTAAGCGATTACAAGATTATTTTTTTTTTACATTTTAACTTTATTGCAGATCATTGTCTTAAAACTCTATAGCGCATTTATAACCTAAAAATCTTAACAATGGGTTGGCGAACTGCTTTTATAACTATGACTATGACAATAACTGTGACTATTTGCATATTTTATTTTCAAAAGTTTATGTCGATTCTTGAATCTAAGGGGTGCAACTTATTGAGTCTTCGCTTGTGTGTATTTGTGGGTAAGTTTGTTGCAAGTTGGTTTGTGTTTGCAGAGTCTATCCGTGTATCTTGTGTCGTCCTTATGGTCCTTATGCATGACTAAGTTTCTCACAAACCAGTCAGCTCTAGTCCATCTTCTCAGGGTCCTGTTTTGCATAGTTTGAATTTTTTTTTATATGGGTCTTCGCTGCAGTTCCCCAGAACGGAATTGCGTATGTGATACTAGTGATACTATCGTATTGTAAATTGTGTTTGATGTGTGGGCCGTATGCCAGTCGTCTGTCAAATATGACTCCCAAATATTTCAGCTTGGTAGCTCTTGATATTGGAGATACCAGTGCGACCTCAGGGCAGTCCCCTTTTCTAGTGGCAAAAGTGATGTGCACTGATTTTTGCGATGGTGATACACCAGCGATTCGTCCCACTTTTGAACTCATCAAAATACGCTTGTAGCGTTTCTGATGCAATTGCGCAGACTGATTGCGGCTTATGTCGCTACTAGCATTCCAGTGTCAGATGACGGCAGCGGCATATTTGCTGTGTACAAGGTGTATATAAAAAAAAAATGGTGCTAAAAATAATGTGAAAATTGCCACACAAAAAATGCTAAATCATTAAAATTTTCGTTTTCAACAAATATATGTAAAAACAAATTCAAATATAAAATCAATTAATTAAAAAGGAACATGATTTCATATCTTAAACAATTGTATTAACATTTAAATTAAGAGTACTTATAACGCTACCTAATTCGTCAGTTTCACTTAAATCTGGGTACTTCTCATTGCCAGTGATTTAAGTCAAGTACTCACACCTGATCTTGCAGCCAGGCATCACAAACATTGTTCATTAAAATTTTTGGCATTTCACTCAATCAGAAAGCACAGCAAAGGAGTGAGCAAACACTTTCAAGTTGTTCAAATTATCGAACCACTGAGTTAAATAATCGTAATTTGTGTAATCTGTTATGGTAGCCTCTGATTATCGAAATATCGATAGGTATTCATCTGTTGCTAGCGCCACCTGGCGCAAACTAGCGGCAACAAGCGGCAACAGCTGGACCAATCAGAGGCTGCCAAAACCACTCAAGAGGGCGAGCAGCTCACGTTTTTTAATTTTTGTGGGCGCAGGGTGCGTGTCATCGTGATCCAATTTTCTGGACACATCAACCACAAAATATTCATCATGTGTGCCAAATCTCCAGTCTCCAGATACAAAACTGCTTTTGTTATGAGGTTTTTGAGTTACAAAACTGCTTGCTTCATGAGGTCTTACTTAATCTGTGGGTGAAGGGGGCGTGGCATCGCGATACAATTTTCGGAACACATCGACCACAAAATATTAATCATGTGTCCCAAATCTGAAGTCTCTAACTGTAATATTACTCTTGTTATAAGCTTTTCCGTTTTGTAGGCGAGGGGGGTGTGGCATCGTGATAACATCTTCTGGACACATTAACCACAAAATATTTATCATGTGTGCTAAATGTGAAGTCTTTAGCTGTAATATTGCTCTTGTTATGAGGGTTTTGAGCTACAATACTGCTTGCTTTATACTTTTACTTCTACTTAATTTGTGGACAAAGAGGGCGTTGCATCCAAATAAAAGATAAAATTGATCTGCCTGCAAAAATTACCAGTGCTGGGACACCAAGTTCAAGCTTCTAGCTCTTACCATCTCTGAGATCCTTTCGTTCATACGGACGGTCCGACAGACCGACGGAGAGACGGACATGGCTATATCGACTCGGCTATTGATGCTGATCAAGAATATATATATTTTATGGGGTCGGCCATGCTTACTTCTGCCCGTTACATACTTTAAACAAACTTAATATACCCCCACAGGGTATAAAAAGGCAAAAATACCAAAAAAAAAATTGAAATTTTTTTAAAAGTTGCCAGATCTAGCAACTAAATTGCTAAAGTTGTAGCACTGGTGTATAATGTGTGACCTAGAAAACTTCCTTGAGGAACACCTGCTCTTACTGACCGAGTCGACGATGTAGCCTGTCCTTTTGCGACTTCAAAGCTTTTGCCCGTCAGGTAGGAGGCTATCAGTTTTTAGTAAGGCCTTGTTTAGGAGTCCCAGGTGCCAGACGCGATCAAAGGCGTGCTTGACATCTAGGAAGATTGCTGAACAGTATTCCCTATCTTCGAAAGCACCCAAAATGTTATGGGCGACTCGGTGTATTTGTTCCGGAGTTCCATGCTGACATCTTAATTCAAATTGGTGATCTGATATTGACCCTCTTTGATCCAGCTGCACAAGCAGTCGTCGCAAAGTATTCTCTGAAATACATTGGATAGTACTGACAACAAACTAATTGGTCTGTAAGAGGCAACTTCACATGAGGATTGTGCCATATATGTTGTCGTGTCCTGGATCTTTTTTTAGCTTTTATATTTTTGATTAATTCCAGGGCCTCGTCCTTGGTGCATGCTTCAATGGTGATACCTCATCTGCTTGGTGAGATCCCGGTTTCCTCGATATTCTTGACGTTTATCGATTAGGCGGTCAGCAGTGGACTGAACTGTTCCTGGAGGTGATCGGAAAAAGATTCGGCCTGTGCTTGATCTCCCATGAAACATGCGGCAGAAGAACTGCGGATGGGATGTTGACACAAAGGTTGCCTCTTCAGTTTGCGTGTGAATCGCCAGAGTCTAACTTCAGCACAGGCTAATGAGTTAGCTTGATTTAAGGCATCGCTGATGCGCCTGTTTTGTAGATCAGCCAGAAGACATTTGAGTTGCCTAGTGGCCGTATTGTATAATCTTTTGGTACATGCCGTGCGACTCCTTGATCACCATATATACCAGAAGATTTTCGGCCTGCGGGTCAGTGGAATGTTATGACTGAATGACACTGTGTTCGATGGGAGGATGGAGCAACTAGGCGCTTAAAAAGTCTGATGTTCGATCCGACTGGCAGAAGGTGTTGTTTGGCTGTGTGTGTATTGTAATTACCAGGGGTAAGTGATCGGAGGATAAGTCCAGGCAGTCTTCGATGCTCAAAAATCGGTCCCTGATACATTTTTAAGCCGCAAAGTCGATTGCAGTTGGGCTGTGTCCGTTTACTGGATAGTAAGTAGGGGCTCCAGTCGAAAGTATACTATAATGATGTTTGTGTATCGCTTCGAATATCAATTTTCCGTGTTCGTTCGCTCTGTTGCTATTCTATAAGGGGTGCCAACCATTCAAGTCATGACATTATTTGGGTCCTAGTATATTGATGAGAGCCATAAGGCTGGTCAGTATGTTTGCTTGCTGGGATTGCAGTTCTCTCATTGCTCTGAGCTTTACATTAATGGCATCGAACTGCCTCTGTTGTTGTTGTAAAATCTCTATGATACCTCCATCAGCAGATCTGGAGTTTGTGCGTGGCCTTTAACCTCGGACGGCCTGCGCGTAGGATATTCTACTGACGATTGTTGAACGTTTCGCGGCAGAGTTGTAGCTTCGGTTTTAAATAATTCTGGCAGGGCGAGTTAATGCGGGTTCTTTTGCTGGATTGGGTTGGCGAGCTGGAGCCTGAAGTTTAAGTAGCCGTTTGTATTCCTTACAGCCCTTGTAGCTAGCTGGGTTTTCTCACTCGCAGTGGAAGCAATTTGGTAATTGGTCCCTTTCCCTGGGACAGTCCATGGTTATATGTTTACTAGCGCATCTTACACATCTAGCATATTTATGACAGTATCTCTGTGTGTGTCCAAACTCCTGACAGCGGTTTCATTGTGTCAGGCCATTAAACTTTCTCGGAAGCTCTGCAGTGCAACGTTGCCTGCAAATAGCCTGCAAATCCAGAATTTGCTTATTATTGGGAGCCTGTGCTACGTCGATAAAGAATTAATTTAGTGGTTTTTTGTCAATGCGGCTTAACGGATTGTGAATATTTTTGACTTTATGCCCTTTTGTTTCGAGTTCTTCTGTTAGTTGCTGGACAGTAGTACTGGAATGAAGTCCTTTGAAACACACTTTGTAATGAAATTGCAAGCCCAATTTAGAGAGGTGGTCTATGACAGCACTGCAGCTGGTTAGAATTCCAGCATCATTTCTTCTCGGCTTAACGACGTAAGAGTTTGGGTCGATCACTTCCTCTACTAATTCTTGTAGTTTTACTATGCTTTTGATGCTTGGGCTTGGACTTACTCTTTGATTGTGGTGTTGGCCGGCGTCACCGATAGCGCAGCTATGCGGCTTTAGGCTAAACACCAAAATGTAATAGACATTAAGATTCATTATAAATAAAGTACTAATAAATAAACCTACAAAACGAAACTTATTATGTGACAACGATTACATGGCGACCGTGACATCGTTGGACTTCGAGGGATTTCTCCAATAAGCAGCAACAACAACAGCATAAGCAGAAACAAAAACAACATCATAAGCAGCAACAAGAACAACAGCATAAGCAGCAACAACAACAGCAGCAAAGATGTTGAAGAATATGCAACAACGGCAGGGCAGTAAATGGAGGCGATTAATTACATGGCAGAAGCAATGACAAGCCGGAAAATAAAGTCTGAGTGAGTACAGGGAATGCAGTCAGTTAAAAGAAACAAGCCGAACAGTCGAGCGCGCGCGACAGTAGGAAACCCTGTGCAGGTCTTCAAAAACAAGTATTTTAATTATAATAGGATTTAAATATATCGCTTGAAGTCGATTTTGCTTATATCGAGTGTAGGTAGCTGGACTGCGACTGTTAATTGTATTTGTTTGGCGCCACAGCAGCCGAAAGGCAAATCAAACATACATGAACAAACGCGTCTTTTCGTTCATTATTTCGTCGGCGCGGCGCAGCGACTGCGCTGCGACGCATTTGATGCGCTGCATAAATTTGATTCTTGAATAACTTCTGGGTTCAACATCAGATCGTACTGAAATTTGTAGCACACATTGAGGATACTTACCATATGAGCCAAATCTCAAGTCTCTAGCTATAAAACTGATCTTGTTATCAGCTTTTTCGGGCTACGGGCGAAGGGGGTGTGGTATCGCGATGGAATTTTCAGGACACATTAAGCCAAATCTTTTTATCATGTGTGGCAAATCCCAAGTCTCCAGCTTTAACATTGCTTATGTTATGGTAATTTTTCTAATTTTAAAAGAAACGGGACTTGATATCGAAAATTGAAAATAAACTTGATCTGCGTATGGTATTCAGGAACCTACATTCCAAATTTAAAGCCTCTAGCTCTTATAGTTGCTGAGATCCACGCGTTCATACAGACAGACAGACGGACAGGTGTCAATCGACTGGGCTATTGATACTGATTAAGAATATATATATACTTTATAGGGTCGGAGATGCTTCCTTCTGCCTGTTACATACACTCACACAAATTCATTATAGCCTTTTCTGCCCATTTGTAATGGGGGCTTTTGCCAGAAAAGCAGGAGCCTGTAAAATTAAGTGATTTCCAGTTTTCAATTATTTAAAATAGCGAGATCTAGCTAAAAAAAAATAGCCAAGTTGGTAGCACTGCTAAGGTGGTGGTCATATATTATCAAGTCGGACTGAGGTAGAATATAAGAACATATTATGTAAATAGAGTATTTGTATACAGAAACTTTAACACAAATTAGTTCAATATCGGGAGGAGTCGAAATCTGCTGAGGCAAGACCTGAATCTACGGCCAGCAGGCTTAAGCCTGAACACAGTATAAGAAATTACGTCGGAGTCGAAAGATTGACTATTGAGGAATAGATTTTTTAGTTAACTATTAAGGCCACGTACATTTTGATGGGCTAAAGATATAGAGAAAATTAGTTTTTTTTTTAGCCTCTTTAGATGTTGAGACAGATACATGATCTACAGGGCAACCATCACCAGAGATCGGAGTCCGATCTCTCTTTCGATTAGAATTCCCCTTGTATTCGGCAACGAATATATGCACGGGCAAAAATCGTTTTTGACAAATCGTGTCACAAACTTTTTTCGAACAAGAAATTTTAAAAGAAGAAATTTCCCTCGCATAATTAATATTAAACTTTTTCACCGAAATGTCATACTCTGGTATTTTGTCTTAGATATAAACCTTGACATATTACGCATCCTGATCATTGGCAAGCCTAGAAACAAAAATTAGCTTATGCACACGAGGTGGCACGACAGTCAAAGTGTTTGCTACTCTAACAACCGGTGCGGTATTCACACTCCCAGCATTAGTAGCGGACAACACGAACCGTATCGAAACTTCTGGTGAGCAAACTCTCATTGCAGCATTCGCAGTAGAAGTAGCGAGAATGGCCAACTGCTGATTAACAATGGGAGATGGTGGCAGACCCCGGTCAATTGGCGGGATACTAAGGGAATTCTGCATCTGTCGTATATTAGAGCCAGTCTTTTTCCGCTCAGGAGGATCATTCAACAACGATGTATTATTGAATAAATTCTCCATATCCGACAAAATAACATTGGCTCTATGAAAGAGCATAAAGATATCTTTAAAACTATCCATAGTGCGCTCCATAAATTTTCTTACTTGCACATCAATGTCCCGGCAAGTTTCACAACGCCATCTTAAGTCGTTATTTTTGTGAGTGCAGTCTTTAACCTTCACACTTTAAATGAAATGTTCGGACACAGAAAAAGCTAGCAGTAAACTTATGTCTATTATCGGTTACTTGGCACCTATTATTAGACCTCGAAATTTGCATACCGAAAATATGCAAAAAATATGCAAAAAATATGCAAAAAACATGCAAAAAATATGCAAAATATATGCAAAATATATGCAAAATATGTAATTTTTTTAATATGTTAAATATATGCAAAATATGCTAAATATATTCAAACTAATTTCATCGAAAAATGAAGTTTAACGTACAAAGTAGTGAAGTATAAAAGCATGCAAAACATGAGAAACAGCTAAACGAACGGACTGATCTATTTTTACCCCCAACAACTTTGAAAAATTAGAGCTTTTATCAGGAACCGTAACGATTATAATTTTTAAAATATAAATTATAACATAAAAGTTATTTGTTGATTTTTATTGAAAAATATTAAAAGAAAACTCTTATTCTCAATTTTTATTGTAAAAATTGAAAATTTAAATTATTTTTCAATTTTTATTATAAAAATTGAAAATAAAAATTAAAAGCAAATAATTTTTGAACCATGTGGTTTATTAAAAAAATGTAAAAATATGGGTGATCTATGATTCAATACCTTTCATATGATTAATCAAATGTCCTTCAAGGTCGAATATTAAGGATTCTGGTATATTTCTCAAAATTCGTCCTTCAAGGACATGTGATGTATCATATTTTTACATTTTTGTTATACACAACTTGGTTCAAAAGATATTTGCATTCAATTTTTATTTTCAATTTTTATTATAAAAATTTAAAAATAATTTTTAATTTTGAATTTTTATAATAGAAATTATTAAATAATTATTAATTTTCAATTTATATTATACAAATTTTGCAGGTTTGATTTTTTGGAAACTCATAACTCTTATTTGCAATCCCTGGCTTTTATTTTACAGTTACATTTATAGACCCCGTACTTAAAAAGTACAAGGGTTTATAAAGTTAGGCAACATGTTTGTAACAGGTAGCAGGGAATTTCACCGACCCTATAAAGTATATAAGTATATTCTTGATCAGCATCAATAGCCAGCAGATTTAGCAGATATGTACATGAGAGCAATAATACAAAGAGCAATAAGCATAAGTTCTCTTACTGTCGACTACGCTCGACTGTAGCCCAAGAGAGCCAGCTCTATATTTGAAGGCAGTTTGTAACACATTTGTTTGTGTAATTTCTTATCTCGTTTTGCTCGTATGATTTACGCGTGCCAAAATTAGCACAAAAATTAATTGATCTTCGACTTGACCGGTAGCAAAATGCCAAAGTTAAGCAAATTAAAAAAAAATTTAATGGGAAAGTGGTTTAATACCATTCCCGAAAAGTGTTTTAGAATCGATGGGAATAATGTCATTTGTATGACCTGCGAAAAAACGGTAAATATTTGCATGCATCAAGCCTGAGTAGAGAATTAAGAATAAGTTCTAATGGCTTAAATATTTTAGATTACTTGCGAAAAGAAATTTCAGTTGCAGCAGCATATTTCTACTGCGCTCCATAAAAGGGCAAGAGCGTTAAGCAGCCCAAGCGACGAAATTGCATAAAGTGAAAGAAATAAGTCCAGCACAAATTCAAATGGATTTATGTGCAGCGTTGGTTGCGGGTAACATACCATGGAACGTGCTCAACAACGAAACATTTAATAACTTTTTGAAAAAATACACTGGTCAACAAGTACCAGATGAAAGTACGCTTCGAAAAAGCTACTTGGATAAGTGCTACCACCAATCAATGCAAAAAATTCGCGACACGATCAAAGACCAGGACGTATGGATATCGGTGGATGGATATTGTTGGAGTATTGAGCGAAAGGGAACCGTCGAGCTCATTTTTAGTGTCCTGCAAACAGTTGGAAGAAGTAAACTATTGGACTGTTGCTCGTTTTTTTAACGACAACCTTCGCGTGTTATGGCCAAACGGGAAAAAAAGTAAAGTCTTCCTGCTTTTAACAGATGCCGCGGCATATATGCTCAAAGCTGGAACAAGTTTGAAAATTTTTTATCCCAACCATATTCACATCACCTGCTTTGCGCACGGATTGAATTTGATGGCGAAAAAAGTGAGGACATCGTTTCCTCTCGCAAACTCTTTTATATCGTGTGTAAAAAAATTTTCGTTAAAGCTTCTCTAAGAGTTCAGCGGTACAAACAGCTTTTAAATATAGAGCTACCACCAGAGCCGATCATAACTCGATAGGGTACATGGTTAAAGGCAGCATCATTTTATGCAGACAACATGAAAGGAATAACGGAGATAAGATATTGCTTATCAACAAACAACATGTCAAATCATACACGTTACTTCAGTTTGATAAATAATAATTTTATAAATTTGCATTTCAGGTTCTTGAAACACAAAATCCAGAATCGATCAGGAAGGCAAAAGAGATGATAGGAAATCCCCAATTGTATACGAATTTTATATATATACAATCAAGATTCCATCGCATTGCCGAGATATTTACTTCCTTGGAAGCGAAGGGTCTCCCACTGGCTACTTCGATGAATTTTGTAAAGGAAGCTGAAAAAATACTTGAAAGCGTGTCTGATGAACTTGGATTGGATTTAAGAATCAAATTTGAAGCCATCTTAAATCGAAATCCAGACTTCGACATTTTATTAAAAATTTATAATATTTTGAATCAAAATAATGAGGATTTGACTGGCATAGAACCCGTCAAATATGAAAATATTTTAAAATATAAATATGCTCCAACTACATCATGTGACGTAGAAAGGAGCTTTTCTGCTTATAAAATGATTTTTGCAGACAAACGACAAGGCCTGTTAACTAATAGTTTAAAAAAATAATGGTTGTATATTGCAATACAAATTATCTTAAGTATAATAAGTTTTATAATAACAGACCATATCAGAAGACATATTGTTAGTGTAATATTAAGTCAGTGCGGACGGACAATGGGAATAATAAACGGTAAATAGCAAAAACAGAAAAACAGAACTGCAAAAACACAAACAACAATAGCAAAAATAATGCTTGGACGCAGTTACCGCTACAGTACAAAGTTCAAAAGCACCGATTCAAAACAGAGAGCGAGATCACAACGCAGCCGAAAAAAACACAAACAATGCTTAGCCACTGAGCGCGATTAACCACCACTGTTAGGGAGAGAGGCAGTGTAGACACAAACAATGCAATTGGACACAAGAATTAAAGCTAAATTAAAATTAACGCATTAATTGCAGATAAAACAGAACATAAAATACAAACAGGTCACCAACAAAATATAAAACAGTTCACAAATCACGAACTACAGCTTACTTTGGGTTAAACACGCAGTAACATCACAAAACAAACCGGAGCAGAAAAAAACACGTCTACTCAGGACAAAAGAGAAAGAGTTAAGCGTATATATTTGAAATTTATCTTTCACTTGGTCACATGTCTCAATTAGACGATCAGATTCCGAGTACCACTATTTCATTCCGCATCAGTGTATCCTAAGACCACAGAGCACGTCGACGAAATTACGCGTTGTGCTCGACGCATCTTGTCGGACTTCGACGCAAATTGCGTTGAATGATTTTCTCATGGTTGAACTGACCATTGACCATCTGACTCATTGAGGCCTTTCAGGTTGAACACCGTAACTTACGGCACTGCGCCTGCCCCATTTTTGGCAATACGGTGTTTAACAAAGCTGAGTGAGATGTTCGAATCGTCACACCCAAAAGCTACTGAAGTTATCAGGTATGACTTTTACGTCGTCGATTTGTTAACTGGTGCTGCATGAATAGAGAATCTTCAGACGATTAAGTCGGACGTGTCGCAAATACTAATTGGCGCTGGTTTCGAAATGACCAAGTGGTTTTCCAATCTGCCAGAGTTACCGCAACAAATGCTACCAAGCCGATAACGATCTCAGAGTCTGACACAACAAAGGCACTTGGCGTGGTTGGTATGGTTGCCAAATGAAGACGTCTTTCAATTTAAGATAGATGATTCGTTCATGGGTCTTCAAACGACAAAACGAAACATTCTCTCAGATAAGATAAGGAAGCTGAAAAAATACTTGAAAGCGTGTCTGGTGAACTTGGATTGGATTTAAGAATCAAATTTGAAGCCATCTTAAATCGAAATCCAGACTTCGACATTTTATTAAAAATTTATAATATTTTGAATCAAAATAATGAGGATTTGACTGGCATAGAACCCGTCAAATATGAAAATATTTTAAAATATAAATATGCTCCAACTACATCATGTGACGTAGAAAGGAGCTTTTCTGCTTATAAAATGATTTTTGCAGACAAACGACAAGGCCTGTTAACTAATAGTTTAAAAAAATAATGGTTGTATATTGCAATACAACTTATCTTAAGTATAATAAGTTTTATAATAACAGACCATATCAGAAGACATATTGTTAGTGTAATATTAAGTCAGTGCGGACGGACAATGGGAATAATAAACGGTAAATAGCAAAAACAGAAAAACAGAACTGCAAAAACACAAACAACAATAGCAAAAATAATGCTTGGACGCAGTTACCGCTACAGTACAAAGTTCAAAAGCACCGATTCAAAACAGAGAGCGAGATCACAACGCAGCCGAAAAAAACACAAACAATGCTTAGCCACTGAGCGCGATTAACCACCACTGTTAGGGAGAGAGGCAGTGTAGACACAAACAATGCAATTGGACACAACAATTAAAGCTAAATTAAAATTAACGCATTAATTGCAGATAAAACAGAACATAAAATACAAACAGGTCACCAACAAAATATAAAACAGTTCACAAATCACGAACTACAGCTTACTTTGGGTTAAACACGCAGTAACATCACAAAACAAACCGGAGCAGAAAAAAACACGTCTACTCAGGACAAAAGAGAAAGAGTTAAGCGTATATATTTGAAATTTATCTTTCACTTGGTCACATGTCTCAATTAGACGATCAGATTCCGAGTACCACTATTTCATTCCGCATCAGTGTATCCTAAGACCACAGAGCACGTCGACGAAATTACGCGTTGTGCTCGACGCATCTTGTCGGACTTCGACGCAAATTGCGTTGAATGATGTTCTCATGGTTGAACTGACCATTGACCATCTGACTCATTGAGGCCTTTCAGGTTGAACACCGTAACTTACGGCACTGCGCCTGCCCCATTTTTGGCAATACGGTGTTTAACAAAGCTGAGTGAGATGTTCGAATCGTCACACCCAAAAGCTACTGAAGTTATCAGGTATGACTTTTACGTCGTCGATTTGTTAACTGGTGCTGCATGAATAGAGAATCTTCAGACGATTAAGTCGGACGTGTCGCAAATACTAATTGGCGCTGGTTTCGAAATGACCAAGTGGTTTTCCAATCTGCCAGAGTTACCGCAACAAATGCTACCAAGCCGATAACGATCTCAGAGTCTGACACAACAAAGGCACTTGGCGTGGTTGGTATGGTTGCCAAATGAAGACGTCTTTCAATTTAAGATAGATGATTCGTTCATGGGTCTTCAAACGACAAAACGAAACATTCTCTCAGATAAGATAAGGAAGCTGAAAAAATACTTGAAAGCGTGTCTGGTGAACTTGGATTGGATTTAAGAATCAAATTTGAAGCCATCTTAAATCGAAATCCAGACTTCGACATTTTATTAAAAATTTATAATATTTTGAATCAAAACAAGCGGAACAGTCGGGAACCCGACCGTAATATACCCTGTGGGTCTACAGGAACCCGCTCAAATTCACTCCAGATGAAATTCTCTAGTAATTCTTTATTTTTTAATTTGTAAGCGAAGGGGGCGTGGCATCGTGATAAAATTTTCTGGACAAATCGAGCTCAAGATACTCATCATGTGTGCTAAATCTCAAGTCTCTAGCTACAAAACTGCTTTTGTTATGAGGTTTTTGAGCTAGAAAACTGCTTGCTTTATGAGGTTTTACTTAATTTGAGGGCGAAGGGGGCGTGGCATCGCGATTAAATTTTCTGGACACATTGACCCTAAGATTCTTATCATATGTGCCAAATCTCAAGTCTCTTACTGTAATATTGCTCTTGTTATAAGACTTTCCGTTATGTAGGCAATGGGGGCGTGGCATCGTGATACAATTTTCTGGACACATTGACCACAAAATATTTATCATATGTGCAAAATCTCAAGTCTCTAGCTTCAAAACTGCCCTTGGTATGAGGTTTTTGATCTACAAAACTGCTTGCTTTATAAGCTTTTACTTAAATTGTGGGCAAAGAGGGCGTGGCATCCAAAAAAAAAGATAAACTTGATCTGCCTGCAAAAATTTCCAGTGCTGGGACACCAAGTTCAAGCTTCTAGCTCTTACCATCTCTGAGATCCTTTCGTTCATACGGACGGACCGACGGACCGACAGACCGACAGACCGACAGACCGACGGACCGACGGACAGACGGACATGGCTATATCGACTCGGCTATTGATGCTGATCAAGAATATATATACTTTATTGGGTCGGCCATGCTTCCTTCTGCCCATTACATATTTTTAACAAACTTAATATACCCCCACAGGGTATAATAATGAGGATTTGACTGGCATAGAACCCGTCAAATATGAAAATATTTTAAAATATAAATATGCTCCAACTACATCATGTGACGTAGAAAGGAGCTTTTCTGCTTATAAAATGATTTTTGCAGACAAACGACAAGGCCTGTTAACTAATAGTTTAAAAAAATAATGGTTGTATATTGCAATACAAATTATCTTAAGTATAATAAGTTTTATAATAACAGACCATATCAGAAGACATATTGTTAGTGTAATATTAAGTCAGTGCGGACGGACAATGGGAATAATAAACGGTAAATAGCAAAAACAGAAAAACAGAACTGCAAAAACACAAACAACAATAGCAAAAATAATGCTTGGACGCAGTTACCGCTACAGTACAAAGTTCAAAAGCACCGATTCAAAACAGAGAGCGAGATCACAACGCAGCCGAAAAAAACACAAACAATGCTTAGCCACTGAGCGCGATTAACCACCACTGTTAGGGAGAGAGGCAGTGTAGACACAAACAATGCAATTGGACACAACAATTAAAGCTAAATTAAAATTAACGCATTAATTGCAGATAAAACAGAACATAAAATACAAACAGGTCACCAACAAAATATAAAACAGTTCACAAATCACGAACTACAGCTTACTTTGGGTTAAACACGCAGTAACATCACAAAACAAACCGGAGCAGAAAAAAAACACGTCTACTCAGGACAAAAGAGAAAGAGTTAAGCGTATATATTTGAAATTTATCTTTCTTGTCGATGCTCGACGCATCTTGTCGGACTTCGACGCAAATTGCGTTGAATGATTTTCTCATGGTTGAACTGACCATTGACCATCTGACTCATTGAGGCCTTTCAGGTTGAACACCGTAACTTACGGCACTGCGCCTGC
Source organism: Drosophila histrio (assembly GCA_958299025.2). Taxonomy (NCBI): domain Eukaryota; kingdom Metazoa; phylum Arthropoda; class Insecta; order Diptera; family Drosophilidae; genus Drosophila; species Drosophila histrio. The sequence continues at coordinate 4,291,398 of OY282582.1, forward strand.
CCCATTTTTGGCAATACGGTGTTTAACAAAGCTGAGTGAGATGTTCGAATCGTCACACCCAAAAGCTACTGAAGTTATCAGGTATGACTTTTACGTCGTCGATTTGTTAACTGGTGCTGCATGAATAGAGAATCTTCAGACGATTAAGTCGGACGTGTCGCAAATACTAATTGGCGCTGGTTTCGAAATGACCAAGTGGTTTTCCAATCTGCCAGAGTTACCGCAACAAATGCTACCAAGCCGATAACGATCTCAGAGTCTGACACAACAAAGGCACTTGGCGTGGTTGGTATGGTTGCCAAATGAAGACGTCTTTCAATTTAAGATAGATGATTCGTTCATGGGTCTTCAAACGACAAAACGAAACATTCTCTCAGTGATGTCGCGGTTATTTGATCCTCTAGGGCTGTTAAGCCTTCTAAATTTGAATTTCTAATCATTAAAGGAAAAATACTGCTTCAAGAGCTCTGGCTTCAAAAGCTAGACTGGGATGAATTCATTCCTCTTAGCTTGGACACCTCGTAGCAACAGCTGAAATCAACTTTGATTCTGTTGCACATAGTCAAGATACCACGATACCTGCATACTGAGCCAACTTTACCGATCGAGATTCATGGTTTCGTCGACGCATCAATGAGAGCGTTTGGCACGTGCGTGTACATATGCAGTCATACTGCTGACGGTTATCTAATATCCTTATTATTATCGATGTCGAAAGTAGTCCCCTCAAGACTAAGATTCTACTAAGACTTTAGTTGTGTGCGGCTCCTTCTCACAGATTTAGAAATCTCAAAAGATTACAGATTGAACGGACTATTCTTTGGTCCGATTCGGAAGTCACGCAACATTGGATTCGGACGCATCCTTCGTCCTTGGCAACATTTGTGTCAAATCTTGTGGCTGAGCTCCAGGAGTGGACAGAGAATGCTAAATGGCGCCTACCTACAAAGCAGAACCCTGCAAATATGGTTTCGAGAGGCTGCAATGTTGACGACTTGCTCGCGTCGATTTGCTTCGAAAGGCCTTCATTCTTGAAGGAACCAAAAGAATCTTTGCCGTTTATCAAGCATCTGGTATCAGATGTGATGCGTACGTTGGAAGTACGAACAACAGCGGTTGGACTGGCAGCAATGGTAGACCGACCAGATCTTGTCGACACGATCAACCGTTTTCCTCGCATGCTAGGCTGCTAAGAGTGTTCGCTTATGTGTTCCGTTTCTTTAAGAAATGCAAGCATAAAGACGAACAGTTTAAAAAAATACCTACGGCACTTGCAAGAAAAGCTTTTGAGAAAAAAGTGGAAGTCTTCCATCAAGTTGAATTTAAAGATGACATAAGTAGGGTTGGAAAGGGCACTTGTGTGGGTCATATCCTGCAGCGTCTCAATCCGTTTATACAGAAGTATACCGGATCTTGGTGCTCTTTCTTGGTGTTGCGAGTAGGGGGATGACTTGCGAATGCTCCTCTTTCATATGATGCTAAATTTCCGATGCTCCTTACTAAAAGCTCGCAATTTGCTAGGAGCTTCGCTCGTGAGCCTTCTTCGTGAGCGACTTTGGATAGTTAACGCTCAAGAGGTTTGTCTTTAGACAGTGAGATAATGTATCCGTTGCTTTAAATGAAAACCTCGTCTGCTCCCCCAAATTATTGGAAATTTACCAGTAGATCGACTCCGAGCGCTCCGCTCATTTTCCTTCTTCGGCGTTGATTTTTGTGGCCCAATTGGCACGACCTGCCGAATGCGTGGAATCTCACATAAAAGTCGTATATCGCATTGTTTGTTTACGGTTAATTTAGAACTATTATCACATTTATCGGCTAATACCTTTCTAATGGCTTTTCAAAGGTTTGTCGGTCGTCGAGGAATGCTCCACACCGTTCAATGCGACATCGCGACAATCTTCGTCTGAGCGAGTCGGCAACTGAAGGAGCTGCGAGCGGAAAAAGAGAGCGTGGCAGACGCAATTAGAGAATTCGCATCAAGAAGCGGATGTGAATTTGTGTTCGTACCGGCCAGGGCTCCGCACTTCGGGGGTCTGTGGGAGTCGGGTGTGAAGTCTGCAAAATACCTACTCTTACGGACGGTAGGCAACCGGTTGTTGACGGCAGAAGAGCTGCAGACGATGTTTATAACGGTGGAGGCCATGCTCAACTCGCGGCCAATAGGAGCTCTAAGCGAGGACCCCAGCGACGGCGAGGCACTCACGCCAGGCCACCTTCTCGTGGGAGGGCCATTGAGCGCACTGCCAACTGGCCTGCTTAAGTCGATGGCGAGCTGTCTCGTCGCTCAAGCATCATTTCTGGCGGCGATGGTCGAAGGAGTATATCCTCAGGCTTCAAGCGCGAGCCAAGTAGTACCAGCGTAAGCCACACGTCCACGTTGGAGAGCTGGTGGTCGTCGCAGAGGACAATCTGCCGCCTCAGACGTGGCTGAATGGCAGGGTGACGGCAGTGCACGCGGGACAGGAAGGAGTCGTTCGGGTCGCCGAGATTAGGACGGACAATGGAGGCATACACAAGCTGACTCTGTTACCAGTTGCATGAAGACTACAGCGCCTTATGGGGGCCGGTGTTGACACGACTCGGCGCCTGTTTATTTTTTTATATATTTAAGTTAGCTGTTTGCCAAACTTTTGAAGTCTAGTTTACGTTAAGCATAATAAAGCGCATTCGTAAATTACTCAAAGATCGAATTCGTCTCGCTCCGCCACCTTAGCTTAATGTAGGCATAGAATATTTTGTAAGAGTTAGTTGTCGTATTACAATACAATCGAAAAAACTTGAAATCGTCCGCATTTCATTTTAATTAAAAGGCCACCAAACAAACTGTTTTTTTTTGTTCATAAAAACTTATATTCATTTTTAGGAAGGTTCACTAATGATGTAAATAATATAATTATAATTGTATATGCTACTACTTTCAGTTTTGCAATTAACTATATATTTATAAATTATAAATATAATTAACCACGTGTGTGATGCCCTTTGCGCAGAGCTAATGCCGAGAGAGTTTCCAATATGGAAAAAAGCAACTATGCTGGGTTGGGCAGAAATTTATTTTTTTTTCAGAATGGCACTTTCCCAATTGCATCGGTGCAATTGACGGATATCACATTGCTATAAAGGCACCACCTAAGAGTGACAGCGCTTTTTATAAATACAAAGTAAGTTAACTATTTATTTCAAAACAAGCCAATCAGTCGAGCGGGCGCGACAGTAGGATAGCCTGTGCAGCTTCAAAGAAAAGTATTTTCATTATAATGGGATTTAAATATATCGCTTGAAGTCGATTTTGCTTGCATAGTCTGGCAACACTGGACTGCGACTGTTGATTGTTTATGTTTAGCGCCACAGCAGACGAAAGGCAAGTCAAACATACATGAACAAACGCGTCTTTCCGTTCATTATATCGTCGGCGCAGCGACTGCGCTGCTACTGCGCTGCAACGCATCTGCTGCGCTGCATAAATTTGTTTCTTGAATAACTTCTGAGTTCAATATCCGATCGTACTGAAATTTGTAGCACACATTGAGAATAGAATACTTATTATGTGTGCCAAATCTCACGTCTCTAGCTATAAATCTGCTCTTGTTATCAGCTTTTCCGAGTTATGGGCGAAGGGGGCGTGGCATCGCGATGAAATTTTCAGGACACATTAATCCCAAGCTTTTTATCATGTGTGCCAGATCTCAAGTCTCTAGCTTAGACATTGCTTATGTTATGGGAATTTTTCTAATTTTTAAGCTAACGGGACTTGATATCGAAAATTAAAAATAAACTTGATCTGCGTATGGTATTCAGGAACCTACATTCCAAATTTGAAGTCTCTAGCTCTTATAGTTGCTGAGATCCACGCGTTCATACAGACGGACGGACGGACAGACGGACAGACAGACGGACAGGTGTAATTCGACTCGGCTATTGATACTGATCAAGAATATATATACTATATAGGGTCGGAGATGCTTCCTTCTGCCTGTTACATACATTCACACAAATTCATTATAGCCTTTTTTGCCCATTTTCAATGGGCACAGGCTATAAAAATATTAAATTGATTAACATTCTCTTGCCTGTTAAGGGTTTCAAATCGATCGTACTTATGGGAGTCTCTGATCCATCATACTTATTCACCTATATAGACGTAAGTGGATATAACAGTGAAGGCGACCTGAACGTATTTTCTCACTGCACATTACAAGAAGCTTTGCTATCGGGGAATCTGCAGTTTCTGGAAGACAGCATTATCAATAAAGTCCATATTATAGATAATGTCTTCCCTTTCCATAAGTGTATAATGAAGCCGTATGGCCCACAAAATCTGAGCAAAGAAGAGCGCATTTTTAACTATCGCCTAAGCTGAAAATATATTAGGCATTCTCAATGCCAAGTGGATGGTTGTTGTGTTCTCCTAACAGGACTCAGAAGATTGTGACAGCGAAAAACAATTATGTCGATTCGGAGGCAGTTTTATTTATTTATTATTATTATTATTATTTATTATTATTATTATTATTTATTATTATTATTATTATTTATTATTATTATTATTATTTATTATTATTATTATTATTTATTATTATTATTATTATTTATTATTATTATTATTATTTATTATTATTATATTTAGATTTCGCACACACGATAAGAAAATTAGTCTTAATGTGTCCAGAAAATTTCATCGCGATGCCACGCCCTCTTCGCCCATAACTCGGAAAAGCTGATAACAAAAGCAGTTTTATAGCTAGTGACTTGACATTTGGCACACATGATAAGTATCCTACTCCCAATGTGTGCTACAAATTTCAGTACGATCGGATATTGAACTCAGAAGTTATTCAAGGAACAAATTTATGCGAATTGAGCGAATTTGAGAGAGACCCTATATTATATATATTTAAATCCCATTATAATGAAATTACTTTTGTTTGACGTGCACAGGGTTTCCAGTCGGCTTCGACTGTAGCATACCGTTCCTTACTATCGCTCCCGCCTCACCGGCTTGGGCAATGGACAAGGGGCAATGGGCAAAATGTGCAAAAGGGATACACAAATCCAATAGGAAATGTATGTAAACGCCGAGTCAATTGACACATGTCCTATCTGTCCGTCCGTCTGTCACACCATCTGTATGACCGCATCGATCAACTAAAAGAGCTAGAGACTTTAAATTTGAAATGTAGGTTCCTGAATAACATACGTAGGTCAAGTTTATTTTAGATTTTCGATATCTCTCCCCTGCCCACGTTAATCGACAAATACCATCATTATCAAAGCTAAACTTAACAGATAGTAATTGTTGGCCAGGGCGAATGCAAATAAAAATCGCATTTGCCCAAGCCAGAGCTCTTATGACTGTCTGATTTGCGCTGAATAAATTGAATACTACTGGCGAGTGTGAAATTAATATTGACGATTGCTTGCGCACATGTTTTTAGACCCTTTACATTAAAAAAGGGTCTATTAAGTCCGGCAGACCCCAAAAAGTATATATATTCTTGATCAGCATCAACAACCGAGTCATGACTGTCATGTCCTTCTATCTGTATGAGGGCCTTGATCTCAGAGACTATAAGAGCTAGAGTCACCAAATTTAGTATGGTGGCTCGTCTATGGGCTAAGCAGATCAAGTTTATTTTAAAATTTTGTCAATTTATGAAATCCCATAAAACGAAAAATTTTAAGGCGAAAGTCCTGGCACACACGAATATCATTGTCCCAATGTATCCTGGAAAGTTATTCAAAACTCAATATTACTCAGTGTCCGGCCAAAGGAAGAAGAAGAGCATGTGACGGGACAATGCGCTGTGCGGTACTATTAGTGTTACTGTTCTTTCCTTTTTGAAGAATAACTGAAGAGTCTCTCATAGTCGACTTCGACTGTAACCTTTCCGACTGGTTTAAGATAACATAGCTTAACTTAACACTGTAACAAAATATAACAATTAAGTGCAAGTTGCATAACGATTGATCCAAAAATTAAGGAGATATTAATGAATTGATTCTAAATCAATTATTTCAGAAGTGAGAGAACGAGAGCGTATATGATAATATTTTCCAGCACTATAGTTTAGGAGTTTTCAAACACTGAAAACTGAAACGGATGATAATAATATAATAATTTATATGACAGATTGCCTTTACACATGTTTGACAATATTACATATTCATAATTTTTAATCATCATATTCAAAATAATAAACATTTTGCCCATAAACAGTCGCATCACCGCCCGTGCCTTTCATTCCAAACTCTACAAACTCGCACTTCGGTTTTCCAACAACAACTGCGCCACACTCGGACATGACGACTCTCTCGCTTTCGAGCCTCGCTCTCAGCATATGCGAAACTCATATCATTGACAAGGTGTTTCCTTTTACATTTTTATTTTCTTTGCTTCACTTCAAACAAACGAATCATCTCTTCGAAACAAATTATTAAATCTCATATTCCTACACTAATTCCTTTAGTGTCTTTAGATGTCAATTAAGCAGGATATTACTTTTTCATTTTTGTTTTAGTAGCTTGTACTCTTCTGCGTTACAGCTCTCGGGCTCTTGCCGCTACTCTGCGACGATTCGTACATTCCGTACCACGATCTCTAATTAGATCAACCGTCCGCTACGCACAATGTCATGGGTTACATGACCATTGCCGCTTGAACCTGTGTATAATGTTTTCTGCACCGCGTTTAGGTGACTGAGATTGCTTCTTGACCGTCGTCCCTTTTACTGAGGTAATACTCTTCAATTAACTCTGATTCACTTGCTTAACTGGTACTGCTCGCAAATTTTTGGGTGCATACTTATAAGTTCTCTTACTAGTTAGTGACTTCAGCAAATAACAGTCACCATCGAGCGATTCAATCACAACAAATGGTCCTTTAAATTTGGGATCCAATATGGTTGGATGCCGCTTTTCACTTCTTAGCAAGACATGTTCACCAACCTTATGTTTCAAAATTTTGGCCTTATTCTTATTGACTCTACCCTTGTCATATACTGCATTTTTAGTTATGTTTTCTTTTGGCTTGTGCCCTTGCTTCCTTTTAACAGAATATATTTTCTGCGTTTATAGGTAGCACGCCTAAAGGTCTAGCCTCTATTTCAATCATAAGTTCTAATGGAGTGAATTTCTTGACACGATTGGTAGTACAGTTCAAAGCTAAATGCATTTCTTTCAATGCTACCTGCCAAGAACGCTCGCTTGTTTCTACTGCTGTCAGCATACCTTTCATCGTCCTAATCACACGCTCTACCAGTCCGTTGGCACGACTAGCCCCCGTAGCTATTAAATGTAGCGCTATCTTATTGGCTGAACAAAACTCACGAAATCCACCACTAGCAAAGCTTCTGCCCTAACCCGCTATTATGCGGCTAGGTAATCCAAAGCGAGCCTCTTCCACGAACTTTTATCTGTTGGGGAAATTCGACTTCTCTCGGCTGCCTTCCGGCGAATATTCAGTTCGATTATCAAGAAACTCCTGGAAGTAAATCACATGTCTCGAGTTGTTGCAAGTACTTTCTCCCACATCATTGCGTCTTAAAAAAAGGACAGCACCACAACTAAGTTACGTGTTGTGTTTGATGGCTCTGCTAAGACTGACACTGGATACTCTCTGAATGATGTGCTGATCGCGGGACCATTTCATCATCTTTTCAATCCGTGCGTGCGATGCACTAGCATCCATTGATGAGCGTGATGCATTTCCAATTGGTTCCTTCAGCAGGAGTTTTGCGTGCACGGTTTCACATATAGAGCCAACTTAGTGTCTGGAGCCGCAGATAAAATGGATCAAACTGTCGGAATATTGTTTCGTGGCAATTTCAAGCTGCGAAATTGTTGTTCCAGTCACCCGAATGTTCTCGTTGGAGTCCCTGATAAAGACTTAGAGTTCGATGATGGATGCGATGTCACTTGGCTCTTGGCTTCGCATGGGATCCAGCGACTGATCAGCTGTTGTTCTCATTCTCTGTACTAGAGTCTGCAGCTAAATATTCTAGACGTTAAGTTTTGTCTAATGTTGCCCATTTTGCAAGGATCAACTGGCTTGAGATGAAAGTATGCCTGTAGCACGCGATTCGGCTAAGAAGGAACTGTGCTGTAGCTTTCAGAGGATTTAACACGATTTTACAGAAATTAAAATGCACGGTTTTTGTGCACATAAATTCATTAGGCACTATGTAGCGTACCTTCGGCTATGTATACAAATTTATGAAGGGCATAAATCATGAAGCACTGTTGCAGATATTCATCGCGGTACTCGAATTCTTCTGCGGCTTATGCAGATGACAAACTTATGGAATAACGTCAAGGAGATTCGCTCTCAATGGAATGTTAGAAAATCAAGTTCTATCGCAGCTTTGGCACCATTTCTCTCAGCGTACATTTTCATGAAAAGAGTCTACATACCAGACCTCAAACACTTCTGACCAAGGTTCGACTGCAGTATTGACCAATAGGTGGACTGAGAACTGTCTCGAAAGTAGATGCGTGACATGCTTCAGAGCGAGCCCAAGCTTTGTAGAACCTGTTATGGAAAATCATCCAAGGGAGCGTTTGAAAGCCATTTTGAGCGTTCACATTTACTGACATCGACTATTGCGGGCCCTTCTTCTTTAAGTCGGAAGTTCGGACGAGATCACCCATTGGAGGGTCATTCCTTCGCGTTCTCAACACTTTTCTATTGCTCGGTGTGCTACTCTTTGCTTAACGTCGATAAACTTCGCACACTTGCTTGCCAAATCACAGCAATTGTTAATTCACGTCCGTTACTCTCACTTTCTGAGAGCCCAACAGATCTAGATGTTCTGACTCCTGCTCATCTGTTGTTCGGTGGTCCTCACATCAGAGCGAGACCAATCTTTGTAGAACCTGGTTTGGCCAATCTTCCAAGGTAGCGTTTGGAAGCCGTTCTAGCGTTCACAGTTACTGGCGCTGACTATTGCAGGCCCTTTTTCATCAAGTCTGAAGCTCGAACGAGATCACCCATCAAGTGTTACGTTAGCGTTTTATCTGTTTCACAAGTAAGGCAATTCACTTCGAACTAGTTGGAGCGAAAAACGAACTAGTGGAACTAAAATGTCTTACCATATGCAAACTCTGTTGAAAATCAAGCTTCCAACGAGGGGAGTATGTTGGATTCAGCAACAACAGCATCTTCATAGAGTCGTTGTTAACACGTAGTAATATTTATATTTAAATTTGAAGATCCGTTCAATTTACATTACATTAAATCATTACATCTAATTACTCGTAACAAATGTAATTGCAAACAAGGTGGCAAGCGTCTCTTGCACTTATTTTAGCTGCTATACATAAGCACAGTCTTGTATCACGGTTCGTTGTCGATCAAGCGGAAGCGAAGAAATTGTTCTGAGCCACAGCCAAACTCTCGCGCTTAATGTAATAAGATATTGCCAAATTTTAAAAAGCATTTTATTGAGAATTTTCACATATATAAAGGAAATGCAGGACCTTAGACAAATTTGACAAAGCGTTCTTAGTCAACAAGCGGTTAAAGTTCAATTTCTAAGAAACACTGCTTTAAGCAAGCCATCCACATTCGAATTTGTTTGACAAACATGTTTGATTTTCGTCGTTGTTGGTAGTGTTCGTACCCAAATTTCGTGTTGGACGTTTTGTTTGAGAAAAATAGTAATGATTCTATCTTGGCTGTGTTTGATCAATTAAGTTTGAGAATAGATGGCAATGTTGAGGCAAACATCATTTGCGAAAAGTTTTCGTAGAGTGAACATGTCGTCAAAGCAATTTTTGTTGGAATTTATTAATTGCTTACAAAATGAGCCACCACTGCACAGTGGTTCCCTCCATAGGCCAAAATTCAAAAAGTTCATGCAAAAAAAAAATTACTAAAAGTAAACAAACTGTCCCTAAAATGTCCAAACTTTGTAATGGCAAACCGGTTTTTTCTGGAAATCTAACGGGACTTTCTAAAAATAGCATTGAAGATGTGAACACGTGTTCAATTTTAGAGCGCAGCTGCACGCAGTGCAAAAAGCTCACAACAAAAGCGCACTTCAATCAGATCAGTCACTTAAAAAAGTTTATCAATTTTAGTTATTTTAAATGGATTTCAAAGTTGAAGGTATTTATTTTATATTCTTAAATGGAAAAAAACTAATTTGTGTTGTAGTTGTTTTAAAATTATCGTTTTAGTTTAACCTATTTTTGTACATTTTGTGTGCGTCTTTATTATGTTTACTTAAAGTTTTAGTTGTGTTCCCCTTTGATTCCCCCATTCTGTTCTTTTGCAGTGAATTTGTGTGTGTCTTAAGGTAATAAGAGAGTTAAAATTAGCTGCAGAAATTTGCAGATGTGTGCATAATCTACAATATACTAACGGCGTCTTTTTTTTCAAGGTTAAATTTTCCTTGCAAAGCGGTTGCTTTGCCTTGTTGTGCTTTGTCTTTGTCTTCGTCTTTCGAGTTTTATGTTCTTATTGGGTTAAAATTATAATTATTAATGTTTTTTTTTAATTTGGTTTAAAAAGGCGACTCTTATCACTGTGTCTTTACACGATTATACATTTTCAATCGTTGGTGTACAGAAATAGGTACCAATGAAGAAAAATTACAGAAGGCTGTAAATCATGTGCAAAGCAATACTGAAAATATCGGCTATGTACCCGAGATGAGCGAGCTTACGAAATGTATTGGATACATATGTAAAAAATTTCATCATTTTTGATTCAATACAAACGTAAAAAAGCAACCGTTCTTCAAAATAAATCGGAGTGGTTAAATGCAAAAGAAACTATTTCAATAGAACGCACCGAGAGTAGACCTCAACAAATGGGTAAAAGTGCCAAGCGTGGACGTCCGAAAGGTGATTTTGGTGAGTCATCCAAAAGAACAAAGCGACGAAGAATTGCTGAGCTGTCAAAAGCCGATGAGTTTGCTGGATCTGCTTTACGATCGTCTAACATTCAAATTAATCAAATGTATACCAAAGCTGACGTCGATGAGGTCTTATCACTGCTCATAGAAGCAAACATGAGCAAAAATCAATATCTGCTAATACGAAGCTTTATTAATTCCAAAACGTCATTCGATTTCTTAGCAAGCTACAAGTTATTGCTAAAAGCGAAGGCATCCAGCTACCCCGACAAAATCAGTGTAGGTGAATCAAAAGCTGAAGTCGAGCTGCAGAGCTTGCTTGATCACACGGCGTCGCGGATTGTACGACTTTAGCGTGATGTTCTTGACAGTCTTGCAGATGATTTTGTTGACAAGCTAGTTTTAATTGGAAAATGGGGATTTGACGGCAGCACTGGATATCCAGAATATAAGCAAAAAGTCCTCAATAACGAAATGAAAGATTCCAGCCTTTTTGTGACATCATACGTGCCATTGCAACTTTTAACAACAGCAGATGATCCTAAGCACCGCAAGATAATTTGGAAGAATCCGCGGCCTTCATCAACACGTTACTGCCGACCACTGAGATTTCAATTTAAAAAAGAAACTACTCAGTTAGCTCTAAATGAAGAGAAATATTTCAAAAACAAAATTCAGCTGTTACAGCCAACAAAATGTTCAATATCTGCAAAACAAATTCAAATTGAACATCGTTTGCAGTTAACCATGGTTGATGGCAAAATTTGTAGTGGCCTTAGCAACACATCATCTTCCAAGTGCTATATATGTGAAGCGAAGCCAACAGAGATGAATAATTTGGAAAAGTGCTTGACTAAGAAGGTTCATGAAACACGTTTCGAATTTGGATTATCGCCATTGCATTCATACATTAGATTCTTTGAATATTTTTTGCATGTCTCATACAGACTAGAATTAAAAAGTTGGCGAATTAGTACTGCTGAAGGGAAAGAGGCCATGCTGCATAAAAAAGCCCGATTGCAAAAAGATTTTCGTGTAAAAATGGGTATATTGGTGGACATACCCAGAAGTGAAGGAAGTGGCACTTCTAATGATGGCAATACGGCCAGAGCATTTTTTAATAACCCGAAAATGGCAGCCGAAATTACAGGAATCAGTGAACATGTTATAATCAGGTGTGCAACATTGCTGCAATGTATGGCATCTGGTTACAAGATCAACGTAAACTAATTTGGCGAATTTGCATTTGACACTGCCAAAGAGCTTGTCAAGTTATATCCCACCCTCACTTCACAAAGTTTTGGTACATGCTCCAGATGTAATAAGTCATGCACTTTTGCCAATTGGGGAGTTATCTAAAGAAGCTGCAGAATCAAAAAATAAGGAAATTAAAATGTTCAGAAGGCAGCACACTCGGAAGATGTCACGCATTGCTACAAATACGGACTTAATAAATATATTCCTTCTGAGCTCAGGTTCCTTACTGGCCAAAGAAAACTCCCATGCACAAAAAAGTCAGTATTATTAAAGTCAGCATATGATCTTTTAGATGGCACAAATTTATTCGATTAAATTTAAATGTATATTCATATGTAATTATCAATTTTTAAGTTTTTGTTTTTATAGCCTGTGCCCATTAAAAATGGGCAAAAAAGGCTATAATGAATTTGTGTGAATGTATGTAACAGGCAGAAGGAAGCATCTCCGACCATATAAAGTATATATATTCTTAATCAGTATCAATAGTCGAGTCGATTGACAACTGTCCGTCTGTCTGTCCGTCTGCCCGTCCGTCCGTCCGTCTGTCCGTCTGTCTGTATGAACGCGTGGATCTCAGCAACTATAAGAGTTAGAGACTTCAAATTTGGAATGTAGGCTCCTGAATACCATACGCAGATCAAGTATATTTTCAATTTTCGATATCATGTCCCGTTGGTTTTAAAATTAGAAAAATCATCATAACACAAGCAATGTTAAAGCTAGAGACTTGAGATTTAGCACACATGATAAAAAGCTTGGGCTTAATGTGTCCTGAAAATTTCATCACGATGCCACGCCCCCTTCGCTAATAACTCGAAAAAGCTGATAACAAGAGCAGTTTTATAGCTAGAGACTTAAGATTTAGCACACATAGTAAGTATTCTACTCTCAATGTGTGCTAAAAATTTCAGTACGATCGGATATTGAACTCAGAAGTTATTCAAGAAACAAATTTATGCAGCGCAGCAGATGCGTCGCAGCGCAGCAGATGCATCGCAGCGCAGTAGCAGCGCAGTCGCTGCGCCGCGGCGACGATATAACGAATGAAAAGACGCGTTTGTTCATGTATGTTTGATTTGCCTTACGTCTGCTGTGGCTCTAAACATAAACAATCAACAGCCACAGTCCAGTGTTGCCAGACTATCGCAAGCTACCTACTCTCGATGCAAGCAAAATCGACTTCAAGCGATATATTTAAATCCCATTATAATAAAAATACTTGTCTTTAAAGGCCTGCACAGGGTATCCTACTGTCGCGCCCGCTCTTCTGATCGGCTTGTTTTTATTTAATTTTTTTGTTATTTTCATATAATATTATAATTAAATAATATAATTACACCAAATTATTTACTTCATGTGGGCGTACTGAGAAAAACCACGTCCCTTTTCAAACAAATTTAATTTTAATCTTATAATTATAAAATGAAAAAGTTTCAAACCGAAAATCTACCACTTGATTGTTTTTTGTTATCACAACCTTTTGTTCTTTTTTTGGGGTGGGGGATTTAGGGTGGACGTGGTGGTGTGCAAGCACTTCAATATTTTTGAATTATACTTCTAAGTGTGCAAAGAACTTACAATAGAAACTTCAGCCCGATATGCCCACTAGAAGTATTTATAACCGCACTCCCATATAAGCGAAACCACTGAACCGATCGTTCCTATGGCAGCTATATGATATAGTGCTCCGATCCGCCTGATTTTTATACATCATACTACTGCAAATTTATAAAAATTTTAAGGTAAGTTTCAAGCCTCTACCTCAACTAGAAGTATTTTTGGCCGCTCTCCCCATACAACAGGAACCAGTGTGCACTGTGGCATGTAGAAAGCGAGCAATACAAAAACAAACACATGCGAAATAAATCGTGCGATGTGTTACTAAAGAAGTACCAAAAGACAGATGAACAGGCCAAAAAGCGCAAAGTCGCTGAAAGCCTTTCATTTGCGCTTATCGCTTCTCTCATTACTGTGTCCTGTCGATGAATTTCTAAAAATACCAAATTTAATAATGCTTCATATGTTTAACTGTCCATTCTAAGAAATTTCTTAAAATCCACACGAGATGTTTCTTTCAGCTCATTCAAAAGATTAGTATGGGTGCATTTTTGGCGCTTTGCGCTTTCCACATACTGTGCTTTCTTTTTTGCGCTTTCTATTAAGCTTGTCAAAATGTGCGTAGCAGGTCGAAATAATTCTGGCAGACCCCATAAAGTATATATTCTTGATCAGCATCACCAGCCGAATCATGTCCGTCTGTCTGTATGAGCGCCTAGTTCTCAGAGACTATAATAGCTAGAGCCATCAAATTTGGTATGTAGGTTTGTCTATGGGCAAAGCAGTACAAGTTTATGTGTAAAATTTTGACACACCTCCTTCCGCCTCCGAAAATCGAAAACAAAATTTTTGAAATCCCATTAAACGAAAAATATTAAAGCTAGACTCCCGAATTTTGGCACACAGGGTATCAGAGTATCAGGGTCCCAATGTATCCTGAAAATTAAATCGCGATCGGATGATAAATTCAGAAGTTATTCAAAACTCAATATTACTCAGTGTCGGACCAAAAGGAAGAAGAAGAGCATGTTGACGTTACAACGCGCTAAGGGGTACTATTAGTGTTACTCTTATTTCCTTTTTGAAGAATAAGTAAAGGGTCTCTCATAGTCGACTTTGACTGTAGCCTTTACGACTGGTTCTAAATAAACATGTATAGCCATCAAGGCAGTGACCGTGTCGGTATCCGTTGACATGTTTACTCGTTGAAAATGTACTACAAATTATGTTTGCATGAAATGTGAACTAGTTAGTGGGCAAATGTAATTCTTGTATGAAAAACAGTTTGTCAAACAAATTCGAATGTGGAATTTAATATTTAATCTATCGAATATAATAAATACATATATCACTGTGGACGGCAGTCCACATTAGTGACGAAAGCAGACCCCAAAAACGCACACGTAGTGAAGATTCCTGGGCTGCTGGCCACAAAATATAAGTTAAATTCTTTTAGATTTTGTTTTATAAAAAAATTAACTTTATTAAGTCCAATTGGACTGTTCTTGGTTGTTACAATTTTAAGACTAATTAAACTAAGCTGAAGAAATCCTAATGAGAACTGTGTGTGTCGACGGCGACGTTGGCAAAGGCAATGGCGTCAGCAGCGGCTGTTGCAGCGATGTTTCTGGAGCACCTGACTTGTTGCCCAATGTTCCTGGAATTCTGGCATTTGGGTTGCGCGTGTGGGAAGTTATCCAGACGCTGAGCTTAACGATATTGGGGCTATTGCACCTGACTGCCGGATGTTGTTGCAATTGCAGTTTTGAAGACTTTTAATATTTTTGTTCTTAACTCTTCCCCCTCAAATTTACACTTGTCCTCAAGTGCAATCAGAAGATTGGTATGTTGTTGAAGTGCATGCTTGATGGCTGATATGTGGTACTTTTCGTTACCTTGGTAACCTCTGGATCGATGTTCCCGAGTTGTAGATTTCTTTTTGCTACCTTGGGGAGCTCTGCATTGATGTTCCCGAGTTGCGGATTTATTGGTTCTACCCGGGCAACCTCTGAATGGATGTTTCCCAGTTTTATGCTTATTGTCCTCTTCCTGCACCAGTGAAGGATAAATGTTAAAATGGCTAGGGATGCCATTGCAGCGAAGATTGCGATCCTGTTTATAGTTGAGTGTGTTTTTAGCTTTTGCAGTTTCTCTGTATTGTCCAGGTGGAGCCCTTCCAGCGCTTCCAATGATAAAATTCTCAAGCGTTCAATTTCCACCGGAGCTAGCTGAATAAGTGGTGTTCCCGGTTCAGCTATTGTCATCTCCGTATTGCCAAACTCCTTGCCGTTGATTGAGATTGTCTCGTTCCAAAAGCTGATTAGGAACGTTCCTTTTATCTTCTTTGCGTTGTCTTTTCCAGTTACGGTGCCATTGAAGTTGTTTACTAGGATGATGACATCGTCGATTTCCTCCAGATTGGGTATATGGTCGGCGTTGGTGAATCCACACGTTGCTTGCTCTCCCTTAAGTAACTTAGGTAAATAACTATCCTCACTTAGGTCTTCTAGCTTATTTCTATTACAAATTTTAATGTTATAAAAATTCTTACACTGATCTCTAATACCAAACATTATATTTTTATTCTTGTTTTCAAAAATTTCGTTAACCGGAAGATTATCGATGCTATTGGATTTTATTATCGGTTTTATCATATAATTTTGAAAAGTTATTGGTTCTACATTCGGTATCTTGATAAGGTAAATGAGTGTAGTTCCATTGTGCAAAATGGAAACATCTGAGAATTCTAGCATATCTTCAGTAGTTAACGGCGGCATGTGGCCATTTTTAAATTGATTATTTATTACGTTAATTTCTTTTTCGCTTAAAAAAAATGTATTGATCATGTTTAGTTTCGCCCATTGAATGGCGTATTTTATATTGACGACTTCTTCTTTAATGAGACGAACCTGGTTTTGAAATCTAATGGCCAATTCGTCGCTCAAAAGTGAATCTGTTTTAATTGAGTTTGTAAGGTCGTTTGAAATTTTAGTCAACTTATTTAACTTGTCTTCTAATTGTCTATTGATTATAACTTGTTTGTTGTTGTTAATGGTTAGCTTGTCTATACTATCTGTTACAAGAATTAAGTCGTTATGATCTGGGCTGCCTGCGACAAATTTCCAAGCAGTACCCAGAATATCAATTGCTCTACTTTTTCTTGAGTAGAATGTAGAAATGGTTTTTAAAATTACAAATGTTTGGGCTATTTCGTGTTGTATGGTGTGATATAAGTTGTTATATTTAAGGTCGTTCTCTGTGTGCATTTGTAAGATATTGAGAGCGTCCCGAATTTGTTCCAAGTTGATGATGTGTAGGATTTTAGTGTCGTTGGAACGAATTTTCCCGATTCCTCTGTAAATTGTCACGGTCTGTGCATCAGTATAGTTAGTAATTGTCATAGTCCCGTTGGCCAAGCATATCAACATACTGAAATTAAACTTAGGATTTAATATTGCTTTTGTGTACTGTACGTCCTGATTCTGTTAGTATTGTAGTGTTTCTATCTTCTTTTACTGTTTCCTTTTTAAATCGATCGGACAGTTTCGAACCTAATCTTGTATTTATTCTTACAAATATTTCTTCTCCTACATCGTAAGTTCGAATGGGTTTTTTCCTGCTATTGTGGTCCACTAAGTCATCGGTTTGTTTGCGTCTTAGTTGTTCTATGTTGTCTAGTCTTGCCTCTAGTCTTCGTACTTTGTCGGGTCCGTGGTGACTCTTCTGTCAAAGAAAACTTCCAGTGTCCTTTTCTTCGTCACTGAATGAATTGAGTAATTATACTCGTAAACGGCTCTATCTAGAAGTTCCTCAAAGTTCCAAAGGGTTTGATCTATTTTCAAACATCTTATTATTTCAGAGAGTGTTGAATGAAATCGTTCTATCTGTCCGTTAACTGTACTCTTGTTAGGAGGTGTCGAGTAGATTTCTATTACCAATTGGTCTACTAACATAAATCGTATTGATTCGGAGTTCAAAGATTTCTCATTGTCCATTACTATAAATTTCGGTACACCAAAATAAAACACTATGTCGCGTAGTAGGGCTCTAATATCTTCTATTGCTTTTGATTTTATGATTTGAGCTTTCGCTAGTTTGGAAAATTTGTCTATTGCTGTAAGTACGAGTTGTCTTTCCGTTGAGTAGATGTCAATGTGAATTATATGTCCGGGGTATTCTGGTATGGGGGTCTCCCTTATCTCTGGGTTAGGTGGGTGCCGGTCATATTTCGTTTCTTTACAAATTTTGCACTGTTTAAATATATTCGCGATTTTCTGTTTCATTTTCGGAAAATAGAATTCTTCAGATAATTGAATTTTGTTTTCTAAAGCATTTCTGTGGGCTCTGTTGTGAGTCTTTAGGATCTGCTCCTCCTGGTCTGTTGTGCTGGTCAGGTCTTTTACCTGGGTCTGGGTGAAACGTACTTTGTAGTTCTTAAAATGACTTGGATATAATTGTTGAATTTTCCACATTATATCTTCGTTCGTACAGATACCATTGATTATTGAGTGATTAAGATGTTTTTTCAAATCAGATAATAAATCATTTGAATTGTACTGTTGTCTGTAAATGTCGTGTCTATGGAAACTTGGAAATGGTATGCTGAACCTGTAGTCGGAAAACTCTGCTTTGTGAAAGAAAATTTGATTCCTAAAGGCGGGGATAGGGACTTCCATACTTGGTATCAATTCCTCACCTGATCTCTCATCGCTGTGTTGCGTTGAGGCTATTGAGTTAATTTGCCCTGTTGGTGGTATTCGAGATAGCGCATCTGCTACCACATTTTCTTTTCCCGATTTATAGAATATTTCATAATCGTATTCCTCCAAATAAGACTTCCACCTTTTAATTCTTGCATTTCCGTTCCAGCTACTCAGGGAATGAGTCAAAGGCTGGTGGTCCGTAAATATTTTGACTTAAGATTTACCGTAAAGGTAATTTTTTAAGCTTTTTAGGGCCCAAATGATGGCTAACATCTCTTTTTCGTTAGCGTCGTAATTCTCTTCTGCCTTGGATAGGGTTCTTGGGAGAAATGAGATAGGTTTGTTATCTTGTGATAAAATTGCGCCTATTGCATAATTGGATGCATCGACTGTCAAGTGAAACTCCTTTTCGAAATCTGGGTAGCGGAGTATTATATCTTTAGAAATTAAACTGCTTTTAAGCTTCTTGAATGCTTCTAGTGCTTGGTTGTCAAGCGAAATTGATTTCTTTGAGGACATTTTTTTGCACACTCGTCCGTCTTCCCCTCTTAAAAGCGTGGTAAGGGGCTTGGCGAGCTTGGCGTAATTTTCGATCAATCTCCTGTAATATCCTGAGAGCCCCAAAAAAGATCTTAAATCTTTGAGGGTCTTTGGAATAGGATATTGAGCTATAGCAGAGACTTTATCTGGGTTAGTTCCAATACCCTTGTCAGATACGACAAAGCCAAGAAATTCGACTTTGTTTTTAAGAAACTCACATTTGTCCTACTGGCATTTCATGTTGGCTTCTTGCAAGGTTCGAAAAATAATGTCCAGATTTTTAAAGTGTGATTCATCATCTTTACTGAATATGATGATGTCATCAATATAGATGAAACATATTTTACCAATTGTAATGTTAGATCTGTAAGCAACAAAAGCTGAGCTGTCGGGTCTTCTTCTATACAGCCTCGTCTGGGAAAGGGGATCGGGTGTGTGCACTATGCTACGCTCTGTGGATGGCTCGCCGGATGGGGTCGGGGTGTCCTATCCCTTATATTCCTCTGACACACTTACGACACAAAAAATAAGTTTAAGTGCATGTGAAACTGATACGATTCTACTCAAGTCATTAAAGCTCATTAAGCTCTGTCAAAAATTATTCCCGATATGCGGACTAGATATGCAGAATGGCCAACCAAGTATTTATATGAACATGATGTGGTTGTTCATATGCTCTCTAAACCCTCCCTACCTTGGCAATTGGTGAGCGAAAAGAATTAAAATTGCCATTAAATTAATTATACTCGATATTCCTTCATTATGACGTACTCATGACGATACAAGTGATTTATTAGAAATTCATTTCCTTAGTATGATTACAATTAAATATAAAATTTTACGTTTCATTACGTTCATAGGGTAATTCAAATAATAAGTAAATCGATTAATGAATAATCGAATGTTATAGCAAAACTCCGTTAAATTCATTTTTCTAGGTAGCCATACGAAATTTTGAAAGTATATAATATAGTTATAACTTACATTAGGTGTTACTCACAACTATACATCCATCGCTGAGTCCGTTGGTACCAAAGAACTGATGACGCTTTAGTTGCTGTTCAATTGAAGTTATGTAAATGGGTATGTATCTTATTCGTGTGGTCTACCAACTCAAAACGAAATCCTGCTAAATTAGATTCGATTAATCATCATTTAAATTTATCAACTTAGAATATATAAAACAAAAAAATTAATTAGGTACAAAAGGTAGTTGCTCAAGCCACTGTAAACGCATTAAATGCGATATCCAAAAAAGAAGAAAATCCAACAAGCAGCACATTGCCAAAGGCAATTCGCAATCGGGAGAGAGAGTGCAATTCCAAGTAACTGCTACTCTCAATTCGCTCTTCACGTCCAGAAGAAGTTTGATGCGGCAACACTGTCGAGGTTATGCACAGTGGGACCAATAACACCACGAGATCTGCAGATTTCGGGGGGTTATATCACAATTTGTATGTTGAAGGTAAGGAGCAGAGTGTCGGAATCCTCGCTTCTGCGACAGATCCGCGATGCGGGCTCTTGCCCCAATCGTTGTACGTAAGCCCAGCGCAGTATTTGTGGGCATGTGCATAAAAAACTGCGTATCCAAATGTGCAGCTGCCGACGGCTAAGTTTGCGAGTGTGTAGGAACAGATCGCGCTCAGTGCGTGAAACGCTAGCCGTCGACACTGATATTGTGTAATTAATCTAAGGAACAACACACAAGCATTAGCATAAAGCACTTTTTAAGTTTTCGTATGATATCACCTTTATATAAAAATTCGACCGGCACAATATGCGAGAGAGAGCGATGTTAACTGGTCCGTGATGGTCAGTTTATACCCATGCTCAGAAATTAATTTCCTTTCTGTTACAATTATATGACTGTACTTTTATTTGCAAAATTATTTAATTTGCACGAAGTCACGTGGATTTTAAAATTGATATATATCAAAACACGTCTTGACTGCTTAGGCGATAGAACGGAAAAGATCGACAGCCTGCAAATCTGCTGCTTGCAAGGTGCGTTATGTCAAGGCTTTCAAACGGTATCCTTCCAGTGCTGAATGGTATGAGATAGCAAAAGAGCGAACCAAAGACGGAGACAAAATACTCTGACACTAAGCAACTGTTTTAATAGCTGCGAGCGAGGCTCTGCTGACAAAGACAATGGGTCAGTTTTCCCTTATATGTGACAAAATATAGAAACATAAAATGCTCAATAAAAATATTATTAAAATCATAAAAAATTGCTTTGGGGTAGTAATCTGTCCACTACAAACCACAGATGATGCCACTGAAGATACCGAGGTGGCATAACCAGACTAAAGGACGGTTTGCTACCCTGTCTGAATATCTTTCAAATGGTAAACTCCGATAATCTTGCCTTGTTCATTAGCCAATTCATAGTAAACGGGGCTTACTTTTCGAATAACCTTAGCCTTGGCGAAAACAAGATCCAGTTTACGACTGTACTTTTTGCTGGCATTACTTTGAGAAAACTTTCGAGCATATACAAGTTGGCCTGGTTTTAGTTGAATGCTCCTGCTGCGCAAATTGTAAACTCGAGCGTTGGCTTCATGGGCGTTGGCAATAATTTCCTTTGCTTCACTTCTAGCCAATTGTAATGCATCCGGATAGCTTAACCTAGTGTCATCACTAAGCAAGTTTAGTTTTCTAAGCAGCTCATAATCTTTTCCATTTACTATCATATTTTGACCAAAAGTCAAAAAGTATGGCGAATAGCCGGTACTGCTGTGTACACTAGATCTTATCGCACCATTTGTTTCGTTTAATTTCTGATCCCAACAAGTATGATCAGTTCCAATATAAGCACGTATTGCTGCTAGCACCGATCTATTTAGCCGTTCGCTTGCATTGGCTTCCGGAGAATATATTGCAGTACATATATGCTTAACAGAAAATCGAGTTAAAAAGGCTTCAAAGTAACCTGATCGAAACTGCGATCCGTTATCGGTCAACACTGATTCTGGTACCCCAAAGGTGAAGAAAATCGAGCTCTCAAGAAAATCACAGATTTTTGTTGACGTACAACGCTTCAACGGGCAAAGAAAATGAAACTTTGTACAGTGATCGACAACTATTAATAATCCAATGTTTCCAGCTTTAGATCGCGGATATGGTCCTAGCAAATCTAAGTATAATCGCTGAAATGGTCTATCAGATACAACGGGCCTACCCATAGGTGGTTTTAGTACAACATTTGGACTTTTAGTTTGCCTACAGATTGAACAGTTTTTGATATACTCACGAGTTTGAGCAACCATCCGCGGCCAAAATAAGTAACGTTTTAATTTATTAATCGTTTTACCGATGCCACAATGCGAAGCACTTGGAGAATCATGAGACTGCTGCAAAACATTATTGACAATTCCGGAAGGCACCCATAGCTTCCATAAACCTGCCTCTTGATTTGCGTCACCAGTTGTCATTTCCGTTTTCTTATAGACAAAGCCATCACTAATTTTTAAATCAGGTAATTTAGCTTGATTGTTCTTTACGCGCTCAATTAGATCAAGGTATTCTGGGCTACGAAAATGGTCAGAAGATAAGTCAATGATAGGTCCTGTTTAAGCAAACTCATCAATCGTCGGTTCGTTCTGTCTAGACAAAGTGTCTGCGACTACATTCAGAGATCCTCTTCTGTGCTCTATTTTAAATACAAAACCCTGCAATTGAATAGCCCATCGAGCTAATCGACCTGACAGGTCTTTTTGACGCATGAGCCATTGCAATGATGCATGGTCGGTAACAACCAAAAAGTCTTGGCCTTCTATGTAAGGGCGAAATTTCTTTATCCCTTTTATGACGGCTAAGCATTCTAATTCCGTGACGGAATAATTCCTTTGAGCCTTAGTTAGCTTCACTGACATAAAAGCGATTGGCATTTCTACGCCTTGCTCATTTTCTTGTGACAACACGCATCCAAGTCCATATGAGCTAGCATCACAAAGCAATATGAATCTTTTAGAAAAGTTCGGAGTGATTAAAACTGGAGCTGATGTCAAACGTTTCTTCAATTCAACAAATGCTTTGTCTGCTTCATCTGTCCAAGTGAACGCTGATTTCTTTTTCTTTAGACACTCCGTTAATGGGTAACTCAAGGTGGCGTAGTTTTCGACAAAACGACGGTACCAACCGGTTAATCCTAGGAAGCGCCTAAGCTGTCTAACCGTAATTGGAACAGGGAAGTCGTTAATTGCTTGAATCTTAAAAGGATCTGTTTTGATTTGGCCATTTCGAATTATAAAACCAAGTTATTTGATCTCCCTCATGCAAAACTTAGACTTGCTCACTTTAATTGTTATGTTGGACTTGCGAAGACAGAGGGCAACTTCCTGCAGTAAAAGCAAATGAGAGTCAAAGTCATCCGAAAGTACAAGTAAGTCATCTAGATATACAAAAACTCGATTTCGAAGGTGAGGCGGAACCACGTGATCCATTAACCGGCACATCGTTTGCGGTGCGTTTGTTAAACCAAATGGCATCACCTTGTATTGATACAATGGCCTATTGGGTATTGTGAAAGCAGTATATTGGCGAGACTGTTCTTCTAACGGAATCTGCCAAAAAGCATGCTTCATGTCTAGTCCGGTAATAAAACAAGCAGGAGGCAAGCGACTGAGTATCCCATCGATATGGGGTAAAGGATATGCATCTTTACGAGTATGCTTATTCACTTCGCGTGAATCTAAGCATAACCTAATTTTTCCATTTTTCTCTACAATAATACAATTGCTGCTCCATGCGCTGTTAGATGGTTCAATTACATCTAAAGCTAACATATTATCTATCTCAGTGAACATTAATTTTTCTCGAGCAGGCGACACTGGCCAATGCCTTTGCTTAATAGGCTTTGTGTCTCCTACATCTATAGAATGAGAGATAACACTTGTCCTACCCAATCCTTCAACTTCGAAAGACGGAAAAATCTTAATCACTGCGTCTAGTCGCTTTTGTTGCTCCGATGATAGATTATGTAGTTTTGGAGGATCCATTTCATTATCTGAATCTCCCACATCTAACTCGGATACTTTTGGATTCAAGATTTGTTCCACTAGTCCAAAACTTGACCAAAAATCCATGCCTAGATACACAGTTTGTTTTAACGCTTTTATGAGAAAGAATTCGATAGGTTTGGTAATATTGCGATAAGTTATTGAGGAAGTTAGAATACCCACTACTTTACAAGTGCTCCCATCAGCTGTTTTAACGTTGCCGGAGCAAGAGCGAGTTTTCGAATTAGACTGCAATTCACGAGCCAATTCATTGCCGATGCAGCTAACAGATGCTCCTGAATCTAATAAAGCTTTATGGATACAACCTTCAACCTGAATTTCGATGTACAATCTATTATCGGAGTTGAAAAATACTGACGAAACTAATTTCTTACGTATGCTAAGGACATTTCTCCAAAATTCCCTTAAGCGAATGGTAGAGCGCTTTGGTTTGCTTATTAATTCAAAGACTTGCTGATTTCCAAAAATTCTATTTCTAGCTTCCATATATTTTTTTAATCTTAAATGAAAAGGTAAATGTTTATTTAAAACTACTTTAGGTGACGGTAAGCTCGACTCTGGCACACAGGAACAATCCCCTTCCGTTTGAGTTGAGCTCTCGATTTTCAAAGTTTTGGATGTGCTTAATTGGTGGAGGTTTGCGCATCCTTTAACCGGTTTTCCGGCGGATTACACTTTACACACCGCGGCTTATACATTTCTTTCATACCATATCCATAGCAAAATACTCTGCGTACTTCAAAACAGTCGTCGTATCGGTGACCAATTTTGTCACAATTCCAACAGACAATTTTATTTCGAACTATACCAGCTATCGTGGCATCTGTCTCAGTATCTTCCTCTTCTACAAGTTCAGAGATATTCCGACGAAAGTTAAATGTAGTTTTAGCTGACGAGTGGCGAAGCTCGCCATAAAAATGTTCATGCTTTTGTACCTCTTTTTGTAGAACCTCAAGGGAACAAATTCGCAAATGCAATAACTCATGTCTAAGCGAAGATTTCGAATTATCAATTAAAAGCTGTACTAATTCTGATTCCGATATGGAACGTATAAGTCTATTAGTTAAATCTTCAATGCCTACTTGATAGACATCGAACGGCTCGGACTCGTCTTGCCGACGCTTTGCTATCTTTCTCCAAATATCAACATCACTATCCGTATGATCATACTTATCACGAAAAGCGGAGCAAAAGATTTCCCAAGTAAAGTGTGGGTTTTTCCGATGGAAATGCCAAAACCAATCTGCCAATTTTCCTCCCAATAGCAAGTGCAAATGGTCGCAAATGATTTGAAATTCATTACGAAGAGTTTGTTCTGTGAGGGATCGAACACGGTAAATAAGTTCACTAGCTGACAAATTATCTTTAGTGCCGTCAAAACGGACACGCCAATTTTGAATTATATTACCAACTTTTTCTGGGGCTATACTCGACACTGTACTTCTGGGCCTCAATATGTTGTCTGGACTGCTAACACTTGAGCTTTCAACTGGCCGAACTGGAATTTCGGTGTTTGCGTTTGTGCTATGTGCTGTGAGTTGTTCTAGCATAACCTTTTGTTGAGCTTGCATAGTTGATTGGATATAACTAGCTATTTTATTTGGGTCTACCGGTAAATTTTGTACATCTGATTGCGCAGAATCATTGTTTCTATGACTGGGACCCGTTAGAGGTCTATTCATGGACCTGGTCTGCATACCTCGTTTAGGTATAGATCCCGTGCCTCTTCCACGTGAAGAACGATCGTTTCTTCGATTTGTAGAAGGCATGTTAAAAGAATCGTTTCCTAAGCTGCTAGCGTTTCGACTACTGCGTGCTTCTGCGTCAGAAATTTCTTCTGCTAAGCTCGGATGTGTGATTGGCTCAGCTGTGCAAATGACCTGACAGGTGGGACAGTTTGGTGAAATTTTAACTCTCTCAGAAAAACAACTGCTATGAAACTCATGATTGCAAGAAGTTTTGACAATGACCTGTTCTGCTGTTATATTTTGCATACAAATTGTACATATTTTAGCTTGCTCCTGCTCTGGAGTAGCTAGGTTTTCCGTGCTGTGATGCAGCGGCATGGTAAATATATATATAAGTATATATAATAATAATAAGTAAATTCAAAATATCGTCATTTTCCGTACATATTAAAAGAATATCGGTAATCTATTAAAGTACTTGACTTCTGCATACTAAACTATGTACTAATGTGGCTATTGTATAGTCTAACTCTAAACAGTTAATGAGTACTGGACAATATCTCAAATTCAATCCAAGACTTGTTAATCACAGCAACCAAAAATAATTTAGGTTGACTAATAATCTGAGATGGCAAAAAAAAAATGCATTCCTATTGTAGTCGACCTATCCAAATGTTATGAATAGCTGTCGCAATTCTCCCAACGGATATACAAAATGTTTGCCTACTCATTCAGCGAATGACCATAGGAAATTAAGCTTGAACTGTATTTCTTAAGGAAAGTCAGTGAGTATTCTCCTCCGGTAGATCAAACTAAAAACATGACTTGTATCTCGATTCCTGGAATTGAAATACTCGTACCATATAACCCTAAGATTTCAAGACAGTTTAAATATAAAAGATTGTGTAAGGATGGTTAAACAGAGCTGGATATCGTGAGGTCCTCAAGACATATAATTATAATTATAAGTTGATAAGTTCTGCTTGGTCTTTTCTACTCTAGACTGGACAATATTATATATAAATTGACCTTGGATTTGTTTTTCTTTCTAGACAATTTACACTTACTAGCCATTTAGTTTAAAGTAAGTGGTTTTGGTGTTAAATTACCCTATTGGGCCACACGAGTTGGGCGCCATTTATTTTGTGTAATGCTAGATCTGTAAGCAACAAAAGCTGAGCTGTCGGGTCTTCTTCTATACAGCCTCGTCTGGGAAAGGGGATCGGGTGTGTGCACTATGCTACGCTCTGTGGATGGCTCGCCGGATGGGGTCAGGGTTTCCTATCCCTTATATTCCTCTGACACACTTACGACACAAAAATAAAGTTTAAGTGCACGTGAAACTGATACTATTCTACTCAAGTCATTAAAGCTCATTAAGCTCTGTCAAAAATTATTCCCGATATGCGGACTAGATATGCAGAATGGCCAACCAAGTATTTATATGAACATGATGTGGTTGTTCATATGCTCTCTAAACCCTCCCTACCTTGGCAATTGGTGAGCGAAAAGAATTAAAATTGCCATTAAATTAATTATACTCGATATTCCTTCATTATGACGTACTCATGACGATACAAGTGATTTATTAGAAATTCATTTCCTTAGTATGATTACAATTAAATATAAAATTTTACGTTTCATTACGTTCATAGGGTAATTCAAATAACAAGTAAATCGATTAATGAATAATCGAATGTTATAGCAAAACTCCGTTAAATTCATTTTTCTAGGTAGCCATACGAAATTTTGAAAGTATATAATATAGTTATAACTTACATTAGGTGTTACTCACAACTATACATCCATCGCTGAGTCCGTTGGTACCAAAGAACTGATGACGCTTTAGTTGCTGTTCAATTGAAGTTATGTAAATGGGTATGTATCTTATTCGTGTGGTCTACCAACTCAAAACGAAATCCTGCTAAATTAGATTCGATTAATCATCATTTAAATTTATCAACTTAGAATATATAAAAAAAAAATCATTTAGATACAAAAGGTAGTTGCTCAAGCCACTATAAACGCATTAAATGCGATATCCAAAAAAGAAGAAAATCCAACAAGCAGCACATTGCCAGAGGCAATTCGCAATCGGGAGAGAGAGTGCAATTCCAAGTAACTGCTACTCTCAATTCGCTCTTCACGTCCAGAAGAAGTTTGATGCGGCAACACTGTCGAGGTTATGCACAGTGGGACCAATAACACCACGAGGTCTGCAGATTTCGGGGGGTTATATCACAATTTGTATGTTGAAGGTAAGGAGCAGAGTGCCGGAATCCTCGCTACTGCGACAGATCCGCGATGCGGGCTCTTGCCCCAATCGTTGTACGTAAGCCCAGCGCAGTATTTGTGGGCATGTGCATGAAAAACTGCGTATCCAAATGTGCAGCTGCCGACGGCTAAGTTTGCGAGTGTGTAGGAACAGATCGCGCTCAGTGCGTGAAACGCTAGCCGTCGACACTGATATTGTGTAATTAATCTAAGGAACAACACACAAGCATTAGCATAAAGCACTTTTTAAGTTTTCGTATGATATCACCTTTATATGAAAATTCGACCGGCACAATATGCGAGAGAGAGCGATGTTAACTGGTCCGTGATGGTCAGTTTATACCCATGCTCAGAAATTAATTTCCTTTCTGTTACAATTATATGACTGTACTTTTATTTGCAAAATTATTTAATTTGCACGAAGTCACGTGGATTTTAAAATTGATATATATCAAAACACGTCTTGACTGCTTAGGCGATAGAACAGGAAAGATCGACAGCCTGCAAGTCTGCTGCTTGCAAGGTGCGTTATGTCAAGGCGGCGAGCTTTCAAACGGTATCCTTCCAGTGCTGAATGGCTGAATAGCAAAAGAGTGAACCAAAGACGGAGACAAAATACTCTGACACTAAGCAACTGTTTTAATAGCTGCGAGCGAGGCTCTGCTGACAAAGACAATGGGTCAGTTTTCCCTTATATGTGACAAAATATAGAAACATAAAATGCTCAATAAAAATATTATTAAAATCATAAAAAATTGCTTTGGGGTAGTAATCTGTCCACTACACAATATGTTCATGAAGTCATCTAAAGCGCGCTGGAAAATTGCTGGCGCGTTCTTTAGTCCGAATGGGAGTCGTGTAAACTCATATTTTCCGTTATTCACGGAGAAGGCGGTTTTTTCTATGTCGGACGTTTTCAGTGGTATTTGGTGGAATCCACTTTTAAGGTCTAATACGGAGAATACTTTATTGTTTCCTAGTTGGGCAAGCACCTCATTTATTTCTGGGATTTGGTATTTGTCTGCAGTGGTAACCAGGTTTAATTTTGTTCTTTATTGTCATTATTTTTTTTGCTGATTTTTATTTCAGCTGCTAGCTCTTTTAAGCTATCGTTGCCCAGAATGGCATCAAATGACTTTAAAGTCGGCAACAGAAAGAACTTGACGTTAATGTCGGGATGATTGAAGAGGTTAGCTATTTTATGGTGAGTGACAGGAACACTGCCTCCTCGGTATCGGATTGGTGACGTATTTGGGTTGAATATAGTTCTTATTTGAACCTTTATCTATTAATATTTTTAGTGTTGTTCCATTCCTCAGCTTGCATTCAAAGTATGGAAGCGAGGAATGCTCTATTCTAAAAAATTCATTCCCGAGTTGTCATAGTGTTCAGTTTCTTCGTTGTCGTAGCTGTCAAGGTATTCGTCCAAGGTCTCGTCTCGAGTTTCTTCATCTATTTGGTCAGCAATTGCTTCCTCGTACTCTGCCATAGTGGCGTACGCATCAGCAGGTTGCACTTCGTTCTGTCCGTTTTCGTTTGTTTGTATATTGAAGTTTCTCTGTCTTTTTTGCGTATCGGGCATCGGGCCGGGAGGTCTTTTCCCTAATTCGAACTGTGGTCGATTCATATAATCTACCATTCGTGACCCAATGCTCCGATCTACGTCCTTGGTCTGGTCTGGTCTTGGTAACGGTTTTGGCGCAGTTGGCCTGAGTGGTGCAAATGGTTGCCGTCTATATTGGTTGGGATCGTATTGCCGCTTTGCAGCGAATTGTCGTTGCTGTCCAAAGTTAGCGTTGTTTTGTTGCAGTGGGGCTTGTTGATATTGGAACGGACGATTTCTGGGGGGAGCCTGCGGTGGCTGTCGAAAATCTGAGTTAATAAATTGCATGTTTCGCGAAGCTGGTTGGTTTGACATTAGCACTTCTGCTATTGGATTGTCCTAAGGTTATGGCATGCATGGATCGATACTTTTGATTTTCCATTTTTAAGCATATGTTTAATGCCGAAGGAAGATCTGGTGGCGCTTGTGCCCCTAAAATACGAGCAAGATCTCCGCGTAAGCCACATACGAATGTATCAAGGGCTTTCTCGCGGTACATCTTCTTTAGAAGTCGGTGAGCTTCTTCGCCCAAATCCATACAATAGTAATGCATAGCTAAACACTTTGATATTGCCCTCCAATTTAATGGAACACTATATGATTCTAGTGCTGTGTCAGCATTGCCTTTGATCTTATTTCTGACTACATGGAGTATGCCAAAATATCTTGGTGTTCCGGCTTCTCCTGCATAGGCTTCCATAAAGCGGTCAACGCTCTTTTTCCATGAGCTGAACTATGCTGGATTGCCGGAAAATTCCCTTAGACATTTGACTACATCGGGGATTCTATCAAGTCCACCCAAATTTCCACGGTAGTCTTCGTATATAACCTGATCTATTGCGTTATTAAACTCCTGCTCTGGGTTGTTTATAGCTTGCACTATGTGAGGGACCTGTTGTGCTATTAATTGACTGACTAATGCAGTCACTTGTTCTATAGTCGCCATACTTCTATTCTGTTGATGTTCTAAATGTCTTTGAGCCTGTCTTTGTTTTGTCGCGCTTGTTGTTCGACGCCTACGTCGTCCTGGTTTAAAACAGGAGGTCGCAGTAAATTGTTTTCGTTGGCCATTAATTTTTAAATTGGGGTACGAAATTGTAAAAATATAAGTAATTCAAGAGGATGATAATTTTGTACAAGAAATATTTTTAAAAAATGGATTTGGCAATTAACCTGAAGAGATTGTTTTATGCTTAATATTTGAACTTAAAGATACTATTAGTTTTGTTATAACCAGTGGCTGGTTTTTTCCTTCTACCTTGGAGGGTCCCTTGGGAATCGCAAGATTGGAATTAATTACACTACTCTGAGAGTAGTTAAATTTAATCTGTTATCGTTTTACAGTGTTTTATATGTTTTTATTTCTTCGCCTTGGCGAGCTTTATTTATGAATAAATTTATTGTAATATATTTGCCTTTGGCAATTTTTGATTCAATTTTTGATTTAGCTTTTAATTTTATTTATTCTGCAAATGTGTTTGGTTTTGTTTTCCTTTTTATACCCTGTGGGGGTATATTAAGTTTGTTAAAAATATGTAACGGGCAGAAGGAAGCATGGCCGACCCAATAAAGTATATATATTCTTAATCAGCATCAGTAGCCGAGTCGATATAGCCATGTCCGTCTGTCCGTCGGTCTGTCGGTCCGTCGGTCCGTCCGTATGAACGAAAGGATCTCAGAGATGGTAAGAGCTAGAAGCTTGAACTTGGTGTCCCAGCACTAGAAATTTTTGCAGGCAGATCAAGTTTATCTTTTATTTTGGATGCCACGCCCTCTTTGCCAACAAATTAAGTAAAAGCTTATAAAGCAAGCAGTTTTGTAGCTCAAAAACCTCATACCAAGGGCAGTTTTGTAGCTAGAGACTTGAGATTTGGCACATATGACAAATATTTTGTGGTCAATGTGTCCAGAAAATTTTATCACGATGCCACGCCCCCCTTGCCTACAAAACGGAAAGGCTTATAACAACAGCAATATTACAGTAAGAGACTTGAGATTTGGCACATATGATAAGAATTTTAAGGTCAATGTGTCCAGAAAATTTAATCGCGATGCCACGCCCCCTTCGCCCTCAAATTAAGTATAAGCTCATAAAGCAAGCAGTTTTGTAGCTCAAAAATCTCATAACAAAAGCAGTTTTGTAGCTAGAGACTTGAGATTTAGCACACATGATGAGTATCTTGAGGTCGATTTGTCCAGAAAATTTTATCACGATGCCACGCCCCCTTCGCCCACAAATTAAAAAATAAAGAATTACTAGAGAATCTTATCTAGAGTGAATTTGAGCGGGTTCCTGTAGACCCACAGGGTATATTACGGTCGGGGTCCCGACTGTTCCGCTTGTTTTTTTTTTTGATTTGTATGTTTGTATGTATGTTTGTATTGTTTTGTGTAATGTATTTTTTTATTTAATTTGTGTAGTTCTTAAGCACTATCTTACATTAGGATTATTGATGTGGCTACTCCTCCCGACTGTCCGGATTTCATCCTTTTTGATTGCTCTACTGGGGATCCTGCGACCAGTACACGTTGAGGATGTTCTGCGAACGGATCTTACAAATCTGCAGTCCACCGATGAGCAATGATCAATTAAGATCCACTGCTTTACTGATTGAACAATTAAGTTCCTTCAGCAAGTGAAGTATCGACAACACGAATTAACGCGAAGGAGTCTATTCAATAACTTTCACTTGGCCAGCGGTCGGTTGGCAACTGTCGGACTCAACCCGTCACGAACCGAAAAACTTAGATACGGTTTTGCACTTTCGTTTTGTTTCCGCTGGTCCCTGCTCGGGCGCCAGTTAAATTCTTTTAGATTTTGTTTTATAAAAAAATTAACTTTATTAAGTCCAATTGGACTGTTTTTGGTCGTTACAATTTTAAGACTAATTAAACTAAGCTGAAGAAACCCTAATGAGAGCTGTGTGTGTCGACGGCGACGTTGGCAGAGGCAATGGCGTCAGCAGCGGCTGTTGCAGCGATGTTTCTGGAGCACCTGACTTGTTGCTCAATGTTCCTGGAATTCTGGCAGTTGGGTTGCGCGTGTGGGAAGTTATCCAGACGCTGAGCTTAGCGATATTGGGGCTATTGCACCTGACTGCCGGATGTTGTTGCAATTGCAGTTTTGAAGACTTTTAATTTTTTTGTTCTTAACTTATATGTACACGAAATATTGGATATAGAGATCGGCTAGATCGATCGCAATGAGTGATGTATCGTTCGAAAGGTAATTCTTGTTATTTAATATGACATACTAATATCTCCGACCGGTTTGTTTTTTTCCAGATATAGACAGTTGCATATCTTTGTCAAACTTTTCACATTTGCATGTGGGGTTTCGGTTGGGACATAAAGCCCCATTTCTTGGATGCAGGTAGTTGACACAATCGCGTCGAACTGTACTTTATTGTCCCAAGTCGGACTATTTATTCCAAAGATAATGAAATTTTAAGATTTTGATGACGTCATCGAGCTGAGATGAATATCTTGTCGGTTTATTTGGAACAATCTTTGATATATCCGAATGAATTTTTTTGAGTGTGTTATTTCTAAGAATCTAAGAAACTTTTGTTGTATAACTTTTTTTAAAAACCGCTAGTTTGGCGAGAAAAAGCTAGAAAAGTTAAGATTTTAATTAAAAAATGTGCGTAACAGATTGATAGAAGTCTGGCAGACCCCATAAAGTATTTATATTCTTGATTAGCATTAACAACCGAGTCGATATAGCCATGTCCGTCTGTCCCAGATCTCAGAGACTATAAGAGCTAGAGTCACCAAATTTGGTATGACGGTTCGTCTATGGGATAAGCACTACCAGTTTATGTTCAAATTTTGACACACCAACTTCCGCCTCCGTAAGTCGAAAACCAAATTAATGATATCCCATAAAACGAAAAATGTATCCTGAAAATTTCATCGCGATCGGATAATAAACTCGGAAGTTATTCAAAAAAACCTTAAATCCTATATGATGGTCAATTTTAAATGGGAGCCTTGAATTTTGGCACACAGGACAAGCATCAGGCTCTAATGTATTCTAAAAATTTTATCGCGATCGGATAATAAGCTCTGAAGTTATTTAAAACAAAATATTACAGTGTTCGGCCAATGGAAGAACAAGAGCACATTGACGAACAAAGCACTATAGGGTATTTGCCCATTTTAGTGAGTTAATTAATAGGTTTATATATAAGTAGTATCTAAGTTTGTTACTATTATTTTCTTTTTGAAGAATAAGTAAAGGGTCTCTTACAGTCGGCTTCGACTGTAGACTCTCCGACTGGTTTGAGCTATCTCAACCAAACTCAGAGATTATGTATTTCTTACTCACTGTTACATTCCGAGAAAATTTC
The DNA here is from genome assembly GCA_958299025.2 of Drosophila histrio. Taxonomy (NCBI): domain Eukaryota; kingdom Metazoa; phylum Arthropoda; class Insecta; order Diptera; family Drosophilidae; genus Drosophila; species Drosophila histrio. The sequence continues at coordinate 4,325,255 of OY282582.1, forward strand.
GTCAAGATCGGATGACAATTTCATATAGCTGCCATAGGAACAATCGGTTGGAAATTAAAATATTGTATGAAGAGTTTGTTGTTGTTGAATTATCTCAACCAAACTCACAGATTATGTATTTTTTACTATTTGTTACATTCTGAGATCGGATGACTATATCATTTAGCTGCCATAGGGACAATGGCTCTTGGTGCTATAATAAACAATCAAAAGCAGAGGGGGACGGTGTGCGGTTCATTGTTGTCGCTATTGCTGCTATACTCAACAATCAAAAGCAGCGAGGGATAGGGTGCAGTATCTGCAAAACATTTGGCATTAGAGCAGAGGTGCCCAGTCCATTGCACTATGGGGAAAATTCCAATTTTTCGGGTATTTAGTCATTTTTTCAAAGTATTAAAATTAGCATTTTTATTGTGGTAACGTCTTCAGAAAACTTCAAACTGTAAAGTTCAGTACCAAAAATGTTATATAACAGACCAATGTTAAACCTAACAGCTGTTAAAGTCAGCTGTTGCTGTGGAAAAGCACGTTTTTTAAATTTTTCATTTTCAAATTGCCATTATTCTCAAGTTAAAAATATTTTTTATGAATTTCAAAAAGGATACCAATTGTACGGATTTGTGCTATGTGTTGGTTGTACTAATGTTTTGTAATTATGCGTGCTCTATTAATAATTTGATAAAAAAGCAGATGATCTCAAAGGTTATTTCTTGGAAAGAAATTTCAAATTTGCGGAGGCATATAAAACGACCATTAGGGTCCATAAGTGTACGTCCAATTGTATGTCGTAGAGCCATTAATTGTGCTTCAAAGGCAGTTTGTCTCAATGTGCACTTTTCCGCACAAACTGCGTAAATTAACTTTTTCCAGATGGCTTCGAGTTGTCAAACGCTGAGCTGTTTATTTTAAGGCGCAAGGAAAAAGGCACTTCAGCCATGAAAATATAATAGAATCTCAAAAAAAACATTATTGTTTTTAAATATGAATCGTATTTAAGAAGCAAGAGCTACATTTGTTGCCAAAATTTAAATGCCAAAGGGAAAACATTTTACGGGAACGGAAAATATAATTGAAAAAATTGGAAAATATAATTCAAATTGGTTAATGAGAACAACTAAATTATATATATCAAATGGCATCAATAATTAAAAAATTGGACCTGCAAAGTTGGCTAATTGTTGAAAGGAGGAGAAGCACAAAAAAACAACCAGTAGCAGCTCTATTAAAATCTAAAGAGTGCAACGTTTTTTTGTTAACTCAAGCTTTCCCATCGATGTTATAAATCTTTTACCATGGTAAACTGATGGTCAAATCAAACTTTTGAGGAATTCGAAGATGAATTTAACGTTTCATTATTTAAGATTGATGAAGAACTGAAAAATTAAGAAAATTACTATTAATTTCAACTATGTTTTTTTAAATCCTTAATTTCATCAAAATTATGTTTTTCCAATAGTTTAACTTTATTTTTATGTATTAAAGAGTGTTATAGTAAATAAATACTCATATAGATATTCAGTTTCGTAATATAATTTTAAAAAATTAATTTAATTTTTTTGATGGGTGGGCTGTGATACGCCCATTTTTCCAAAAATGTGTCTGAGGGTGTTCATGCTTAGTTTAGTAGTTATTAATTAATACCCGAAAAATTGGAATTTTCCCTGTAGTGCATTGCCCAGAGAGCCAGAATTGTTTTTGTAAGTAACAGAATATAGGAAATCTATGATCGCATACATTCACGGCCACGAGAATAGACATAGCCAACATGAATAGACGGACCTGTAACAAGTTTCATGCAGATAGCTCTAAAACTGAGAGTCTAATTTGAATAGAAACAGACGAGCGGACATGGCTATATCGACTCGGCTGTTTATGCTGATTAAGAATATATATACTTACTTTATTGAGTTGGACATGCGTTACACATTTCGGGACAAAATTATACTACCCTCTTAGTTAATTTAAAAAATTTAAGCTGACCATTTGCTAGTGTAAAGCACACCATATATTTACATTATTCTGCTCTCACTTGGGCAGCACTGCTTTATAGTGTCGGAGATACCTCCTTATGGCTGCTACAGATTGAGCAAACTTTGGGAGTCCCTTGATCAGAGGGCAAGTAAATAGTCCGGTCTGAGAACGTGTGCATATTGTCAAAGTCGAAGTTTAATCTAAAGTTTGTAGTTCGCAGGCCGCATGTAAAGCTTTCGGATATGAATATATTCTATATTGCCTGGCCGAAGTTAATAATTTGCATGAGGTCTTGCAGAGGATCAACAACAATCGTAGCCAATGCTGATGTTGCGATCGTCGTTGTAGACGAAGGCTAAAACGTAATTGGCCAAGTTATTATGCGCTTTATGCCTACCCCTTACCAAATTGATTTTGCTTCGTGCCTCATCAGTAGCGACAATTGCCCTGACCCTGGCGAGATCATCATGATCATATTGTTGCATGCACACGTCGACGATACTCCATGTTCCACTTTGTAACTTTAGGTTTTGGCATTTTAATGCTGCAACTGCTACTGATGTTTTTGCGGCTTCACACTTTGGTTAAGATTGGTTAAGATGCCCTTCACACTCAGGCGGGTGCCTCAGATTGGCATTGGGTTAAACAAACAGATTTGCCTGTAATCTGCATAGAAGATGTTTTCTTTTTTATTTCAACATTAAAATTTATATTTCTCTTTAACTAAAACAAACATTTAAGATAAGATAGTCAAATCTGCATGTATACTTAATACACTAAGCCAGAACACTGTGGTCGCTGCCATAGGCCAAATCTAAAAAAATGATTTTGAGCTTTTCTAGCGAAACCCGGTTTTACGATCAGCTGATTGTCCAAACTTTACGACGCAATACAATTTGTTTGGCATTTCTAACGGGACTTTCCAAAAATAGAATGAAAAGAGCGAGCACATGTTTATGTACTTGCAATTTGTCCGCAGTGCAGTGCAACACACTGAATAAAAAAAAATTTAAATATGGGCAAATCCCAGAAACAGTCCACCAGCGAAAAAATTTTAAAATTAACCTTTTGTTATTTTTTTTTTTGTGGAAAATTAGAGTATATATCGAACTTTAAAATGTATAAAAAGATAAGCATTTCGATTTTTGGAAATACAAAAATTATCACCAAACCCAACCCAACCTCAGTGTTGTTACTTTTATACCAAAAATTAACATTATTTCGGTACCGATATTATAACTTTATTGTTAACATAGATGGTCAGAATAATAGCTTTATTATAATTTGTTTAATTCTCTACAATTTTAGTGAAAAAGTTCATATGTTTTTATTTTAGAAAAATTTAAATTAGGCATGATACGCCAAGTCCCTGCGTTGTAGCGTGCGACACGTAAATTAAGGTTTTTTTTAAATAGTTGCTTAAAAAAATTTTTTTTTTTAATTTGTCTTTAATTTTAAATTACATTTATATTTTACTTTAAAGTATATTAAAAATTAAAATTCTACATATTTTTATTTTTTTTATTTTGGTATATTAACTTCTGTAGCGTGCGACACGTTTTCAGTTCTCCCCAAAAATTATTTTATTTTTACTTCTTATACACGTAATACTAGTTTCGTACATTTCTAGCAAACATTGAATCTAAGTCATTATACAGATACTTTTCTTTATTTAAGTAAAACTATTACTTTTTTAACTCATATAGGTAGTAACTTCCATATAAGTAGGTAGTAACTTCATGTAAACAAATTACAGTTCATCCCTAGTTCATTCATAATTTCTGTACTACCTTCCTGCCAAAATTCCCCAAAATGGTACAAGATTATTCTAAAAAATCCTTTAAAAGGGTTTTAAAACAGGTACTAGATATAATATTGATATTGATAATGTCAATCAACTTTGAGAGACTGTACCGCCTACAATTATTACCTATTTTAAAAAACCTTTTGGATTCTCCCAACGGGCCACTGTACGTAGTTTAGCTTTTGAGTTAGTTTCAATAATCTGCTATTGTTTTTGAGAATCACTCTAAATTATCAGTTTTTGGCAAGTGGTCACCAAGAAAGGTTGTTTGATTTATATCCCTCAGAACAAAAAAAAGTGCTGAAAAGATGAAGACAAGTGCAGAGCGTTGTAGAAATTATCGTGCAAAAATAAATTCAAATGATAGTATATCAAAAATAGTTCGTTTAAAGAATGCTGACAGAATGAAAACCTATAGAAAAAACAAACAAAACAAGCCGAACAGTCGGGACCCCGACCGTAATATACCCTGTGGGTTTACAGGAACCCGCTTAAATTCACTCCAGATGAAATTCTCTAGTAATTCGTTTTTTAATTTTTGTGGGCAAAGGGGGCGTGGCATCGTGATAAATTTTTCTGGACACATCAACCACAAAATATTCATCATGTGTGCCAAATCTCAAGTCTCCAGCTACAAAACTGCTTTTGTTATGAGGTTTTTGAGTGACAAAACTGCTTGCTTTATGAGGTTTTACTTAATTTGTGGGTGAAGGGGGCGTGGCATCGTGATACATTTTTCTGGACACATCAACCACAAAATATTCATCATGTGTGCCAAATCTCAAGTCTCCAGCTACAAAACTGCTTTTGTTATGAGGTTTTTGAGTGACAAAACTGCTTGCTTTATGAGGTTTTACTTAATTTGTGGGTGAAGGGGGCGTGGCATCGCGATACATTTTTCTGGACACATCAACCACAAAATATTCATCATGTGTGCCAAATCTCAAGTCTCCAGCTACAAAACTGCTTTTGTTATGAGGTTTTTGAGTGACAAAACTGCTTGCTTTATGAGGTTTTACTTAATTTGTGGGTGAAGGGGGCGTGGCATCGTGATACATTTTTCTGGACACATCAACCACAAAATATTCATCATGTGTGCCAAATCTCAAGTCTCCAGCTACAAAACTGCTTTTGTTATGAGGTTTTTGAGTGACAAAACTGCTTGCTTTATGAGGTTTTACTTAATTTGTGGGTGAAGGGGGCGTGGCATCGCGATACATTTTTCTGGACACATCAACCACAAAATATTCATCATGTGTGCCAAATCTCAAGTCTCCAGCTACAAAACTGCTTTTGTTATGAGGTTTTTGAGTGACAAAACTGCTTGCTTTATGAGGTTTTACTTAATTTGTGGGTGAAGGGGGCGTGGCATCGTGATACATTTTTCTGGACACATCAACCACAAAATATTCATCATGTGTGCCAAATCTCAAGTCTCCAGCTACAAAACTGCTTTTGTTATGAGGTTTTTGAGTGACAAAACTGCTTGCTTTATGAGGTTTTACTTAATTTGTGGGTGAAGGGGGCGTGGCATCGCGATACATTTTTCTGGACACATCAACCACAAAATATTCATCATGTGTGCCAAATCTCAAGTCTCCAGCTACAAAACTGCTTTTGTTATGGGGTTTTTGAGTGACAAAACTGCTTGCTTTATGAGGTTTTACTTAATTTGTGGGTGAAGGGGGCGTGGCATCGCGATACATTTTTCTGGACACATCAACCACAAAATATTCATCATGTGTGCCAAATCTCAAGTCTCCAGCTACAAAACTGCTTTTGTTATGAGGTTTTTGAGTGACAAAACTGCTTGCTTTATGAGGTTTTACTTAATTTGTGGGTGAAGGGGGCATGGCATCGCGATACAATTTTCTGGACACATCGACCACAAAATATTCATCATGTGTCCCAAGTCTGAAGTCTCTAACTGTAATATTGCTCTTGTTATAAGCTTTTCCGAATTGTAGGCGAGGGGGGCGTGGCATCGTGATAATATTTTCTGGACATATTGACCACAAGATATTTATTATGTGTGCTAAATGTGAAGTCTTTAGCTGTTATATTGCTCTTGTTATGAGGGTTTAGAGCTACAAAACTGCTTGTTTCATACTTTTTTCTTGCTTAGTTTGTGGGCAAAGAGGGCGTGGCATCCAAAAAAAAAGATAAACTTGATCTGCCTGCAAAAATTACCAGTGCTGGGACACCAAGTTCAAGCTTCTAGCTCTTACCATCTCTGAGATCCTTTCGTTCATACGGACGGACCGACAGACCGACAGACCGACGGACAGACGGACATGGCTATATCGACTCGGCTATTGATGCTGATCAAGAATATATATACTTTATGGGGTCGGCCATGCTTCCTTCTGCCCGTTACATATTTTTAACAAACTTAATATACCCCCACAGGGTATAAAAACTTGGAAAACAATGAGGCGTTAACTGAAACATTGAAGGCGTACAACCGAAACCGTATGCAAACATACAGAAAAAAATTAAAGGAACAAAAACAGCAAGAGAATGAAGATCAAGAAGTACTATCAATCAGCAGTGCGTATAAAACCCGGAATCAAAAGCAATTATCATTTTGCATCATTTCATGAAAATAAGCTCGAAATGGCCCTTACGGCATGCTCATTAAAGAAAAAAATTCATTTATAAAATGATAATTCATTTAGTATAAACATATTATATTACATATATTCATTTTTAAGCAAATAATTCATAACATATTATATTTCATACTGTTTTGTTAAAATAAAAATATTTTGGTTTTATTCATATGCTACTGGAAAAAATGTAGCGTGCGCGACGTAACGTGCGACACTATGGGTTCAAGGCGTTTACTAAAAAACCAAATCCTTTTTGACTCCAAATTAGTTTTTTCTGCATTCTATTACTATCAGTTTTCTTTTAGATATTGGATTTTGTGTGCTTTATTATGCATAATTCGCTAAAAATTACAAATGAAATTGAAAATTTAAAAGTAACTTCCATTTAGTGTAGCGTGCGCGACAACACATTATGAACAAATAATTCACTAAAAGTCACTGTAACCAAATTATAATTTATGTCATTCGAAAGTACTCTTGAATACCTCTAAACACTAAACAAGAGTTACCTATACATATTTTGAAAGTCACAAATTTTTAATATTTCAATCTACAAAATCGTACGAATGTAACGTGCGACACGCGAGATTGGCCCATATGTTATAACACACTGTTGAACCAAAAACGATTGGAATGAAGATTGTACATAATGGTATATACTTTATTTATACATATAAATATATAAATAGTTTGTGCTGTGTTTTGTGTACATCTTTGTTAAAAAAGTGAGTCTTTTTTAGTTCGTATATGTTGTGCATTATAATGTTTAGGTAAAGTTTTAAGTGTTTCCCCCCGGTTGCCACCAAATAAGGTGTACATCTTGTTATTTATTAATATTTTAAGATTATAAAAAAGTTTACTTCAGCTGCAGAAGCCTGCAGATGCACATGTGCCATTACAAAATGCAACCTAACCTCTTTTTTTTCAACAGCTCTATCTAAGAGGAAAGCACTTTTTAGACCCTTTACTTTAAAAAAGTATACGGGTCTATTAAATTTGTCAAAAAAAGATGTGCGTGACAGGTCGAAGAAAGTCTGGCATAACCCATAAAGTATATATTCTTGATCAGCATCAACAGCCGAGTCGATATAGCCATGTCGGTCTGGCCTGCTGTATGAACACCCAGATCTCAGAGACTATATGAAATAGGGTCACGAAATTTAGTGACAACACTCCTGCGGCCCCCGATGAGGTCAAGTTTGTTTTAAAAATTTTCCACGCCCCCTCCCGCCCCCAAAAATCGAAAACAAAATTTTTGAAATCTTAAAAAACTTAAAAAATATTAAAGCTAGAATCCTGAATCCTGACGAAAATCAGGGTTTCAATGTATCCTGAAAATTTCATAGCGATTGGATAATTTTCTCGGAAGTTATTAAAAAAACAAGACGATCAGTCGAGTGCTCGCGACAGTAGGAAACCCCGTGCAGGTCTTCAAAGACAAGTATTTTCATTATAATAGGATTTAAATATATCGCTTGAAGTCCATTTTGCATCGAGAGAAGGTAGCTTGCGATAGTCTGGCAACAGTGGGCTGCGGCTGTTGATTGTTTATGTTTAGCGCCACAGCGGCCGAAAGGCAAATCAAATATATATGAACAAACGCGTCTTTTCGTTCGTTATATCGTCGTCGCGGCGCAGCGACTGTGCCGCTAATGCGCTGCGCCGCATCTGCTGCGCTGCATAAATTTGTTTCCTGAATAACTTCTGAGGTCAATATGCGATCGTACTGAAATTTGTAGCACACATTGAGAGTAGGATACTTACCATGTATGCCAAATCTCTCTAGCTATAAAACTGCTCTTGTTATGAGCTTATTCGAGTTATTTGCGAAGGGGGCGTGCCATCGCGATGAAATTTTCAGGATACATTAAGCCCAAGCTTTTTATAATGTGTGCCAAATATCAATTCTCTAGCTTTAACATTGCTTATGTTAAGGTGATTTTCCTAATTTTAAGACTAACGGGACTTGGTATCGAAAATTGAAAATAATCTTGATCTGCGTATGGTATTCAGGAACCTACATTTTAAATTCGAAGTCTCTAGCTCTTATAGTTGCTGAGATCCACGCGTTCATACAAACGGACGGACAGACGGACTGGCGTCAATCGACTCGGCTATTGATACTGATCAAGAATATTTATACTTTATAGGGTCGGAGATGCTTCTTTCTGCGTCTTACATACATTCACATTAATTCATTATACCGTGTTTTGTCCATTTTTAATAGGCATAGGGTATAAATTTAGTTTTGAGTGTGGCCCCATTATTTTGCGCTGTATAGCGCCACGTGACACAATGTATTGTGCCACAGCGGCCGACAGCGGAAATCATCAGATTGTCATATTTGTTCTCGTTTGCGTAAATGGGATTTTCAAATGCTCTCTCGCTTTGGCCAAAAAATGAAATTAAAACAAATTTCTTAATATCTCATTTATTTATGGGTCGATCGCGATGAAACTTGCAGCAAATTGCTCAGCGTGAGTTATTATCTGTTATGTTAGGCTGAGTTATCTTAAAATTTGATAGTTTTCCACGACACAAGATGGGATTACTTCAAGATTACTAAGCCATTTATCGATGCTAAAAATTAATATATTTATTTGTATACCCTATGCCCATTCCTAATCGATATAATGCAAATGTATATAACAGGCATAAAGAAGCCTCTCCGACCCTATAAAGTATATATATTCTTGATCAGTATTAATAGCCGAGTCGATTGACACCTGTCCGTCTGTCTATCCGTCCGTAAGTCGTGGACCTCAGCAACTTAAAGAGCTAGAGACTTCAATTTGGAATGTAGGTTCTTAAAAACCATACGCAGATCAAGTTTATTTTCAATTTTCGATATCTCACCCCCGCTCACGCAAATCGAAGACATCTATGACATCCTTAAATTTTCAGATAACACAGCTTAACTTAACAGATATTTGAAGTACAACTCACGCTGAACAATTTGCTGGCTTCATGGCGATCGACCCATCAATAGAGGAAATATAAAGGAATTTGTTTTAAATACATTTTTTCATAATTGTTCGCTAGAGCGAGAGTGCATATGCGAAATGTCATTGGCAAACGAGAACGCATATGATAATCTGATGATTTGCGCTGTCGGCCGCTGTGTCGCTTAACATTGTGACTGTTCATAAATGAACATATTTCTTAAACATCCCTTGGGCTTCGCGGCCCGATGTGCGACAAACCACTTGAAAGGGTCACCAATGCATTAGGTTACCACACAGACTGCAAGCCTGGCACTCAGAAACCGAGGAACAACCTACAACATAGACAAACTCATGCCTAATAGATTCGAAGAACTAAACAGATAAGTGTATATGAAAATGAGAAGAAAGGAGTAAGGATTACTTTAATACATAAAATTCGTTTAGAGCTATAGTGCATTCTGTCTAGCACTATAGGTTACTTGATATAGTTCGTAAATAAAACTCTTTAACGCCATTGTGAACTCTGTCTAGCACTAAAGCTAACTTGATCTGATAAGTACATAAAATGCTTAAACGCTATAGTGAACCCTGTCTAGTACTATAGCTAACTCTGTCTGAATAGTACATAAGATATTCTATAAAACCACATACAAATCAATTAACGATGTTCAATTCTTAAAAACCAACACGTGAGTGTTCTAATTTAGGGATTGGCGAGCGTGCATACACACTTGTTCTAACGCTGCACAGTGGCTCGTTTTCTCATTCTACTTTGCAAAAATCATATCTTTTGATTCAAGTAAGATATCAAAATTTAAAAAGCATTTAATAGAGAACTCCAGTAGCTTTGAAATGAGAGTAAGGTCTTAAAAATCGGACGATAGACAATTTGTCAGTAGGTGTTCAAAGTTGGATTTTGTGTTAATACGATGATTTTCGTGAAACGCGACATACATCGTATGCTTTTTTTGTAATTTATGTGTACATTTGAGATTTTATATATATAATTGTATATAAATAAATGTTTTAAATACATATATACACTATAGAGAACATTTTTGATGGATGTCATGTTTCCAATAAAAATATATCGTATAAATTCCCGTAAAAACAAAATATAATTTCAATTAAACTTTTATATTATATATTTGGTTTATTTTATATTTATATAAATAAATAACAATAAAAGTATTTAATTAATGTTCTTGTTTATTTAATTTTCCTCAGCCTTGTCTTCAAGTTCGTAACCTATGTACATTAAATCTACCATTTCATTAGTATAAAACTCTTGCAGTTCATTGCGACTTCTCACAAATCTTTTTGTTGATATCAGTGGATCTGAGGAAACTGATACCATATTAAAATAGTCTTCATTTTGTCTCTACCGTGTCACCTTGCAAGTATTCGAGTACCTATATTTCTTTTACTCCTTGTTTATAGATTTCTGAACTTCTTCTGATAATTCCCCGATTGACAGACATTAGTTTTCGTTGAGATTTCCTCCGTGTGCCATAATTTTATGAAGATTGTTTTTGATCTTGTCGACCTCCGTCATATTTTCCTTTGCACAGTCTACTGTACTCATAACGGTCAATATAAACTCTTCTTAGCTTGGAACATCAATAAACATCTTAAATACATCTCGAATTTTGGAAGACATTTTGCGGTTTCAATATTTGATTTATATTACATAATACTAATCAGCACTGATTTTGTTTAATATCGTGATGGTTGCCAAAAGTAGGCTGTGATACAATGCATCTAAATATTTGAATATATACCCTTAATCCCTACTATTAATTACCAATTTAAGTAGTACAAAAGATTAAGCATGTGTAGTCATTTAAAATTTACAAACTTAGATAATTGGGTTTGGTAAACGCGGAAATTGAGTACGAAAAAGGGTTATAAATTACATAATCACTACCTGTTTGCTTGGGTTACATTAGTATATTTAGGTAGACAATGAATTCTTAATATTATATTTATGTAAAGTGTTCAATAAAAGGTCTAGTTTAATGGAAACACGTTCAAATAACGACCATTCCGTACCGTAGATTGCGCAAAAATGCGAGCCCGGTGCCATTTTGACCAATTTAAAAGCGGTGTGCGTTGATTGTTTATTCAATAAAAAGTTAACTTGCACTTTTTGGCACCTAGACTTTCTTGAAGTTGTTGCACAAATATCCACCGAATAACGTGTATATACCCGTTTGCCTGGACAAGCCTGGACTTTATGCTAAAAGTCTATCTAAAGTTCAAAAACTATGTCAAAAATAGTGCCTTAATAAAATTATTATTTAAAATAATTCAAAACCAGTCGAAAAGGCTACAGTCGAAATCGACTGTGAGAGACCTTTTACTTATTCTTCAAAAATGAAATAACAGTAACAAACTTAGAGACTTATATGTAAACCTAAATAAATTTGACGCTGCTCAGATTAGCTTCCGATAATTGTTTATGTTAGACTTGAATCATTAACATACAAATGTTAATCTTAACATACAAATGTTATGTTAATATACATGTATGTAATGCAGTGGTCGGCACCAACACAGTCATATGTTTCATTGCATTAGTGTGCGAATTAACAGAATGTTAACAGGCGTCAAGCATGTGCTGTTTCTTGCCTTTGTATTATTGATTCGCATCAAAACGGCTATATATTGGTCATAATGTGTATAAAAAAGAATACTTTTTCAAAAACTCCTACAACTATTTATTTTTCTGTGTATATATTGTATAATTTGTTAAAATTGCGCAGCATAGCATCACAATGGCTTATCAGAAGCTGATTCAGTGATATTTCAGTAAAACAGCGCCATAACAGCGACTTAAGAGAAACAGCGACAGCAGGCAGCGCTGCGGCAGAGAAAATCCCTATGCACGGTGCGCGGCGTGTGCCGACCACTGATGTAATGCATAGATACTTTATTAAATATAATACATTGGCATTTATGCTAAAATTTGTTTATAAAAATAAAATATAGTGTTATTTTATTTTATTACTGTAATTATAAATTTAAAAAATAATAAAAAACAGAAAAAAAATGTGCCTCTTGTAGGTCTCGAACTCCAGACCATTGCGCCAATGAAGCCATTGTCGATTATTTAAAAATTTTTAAAAGCAGAAAAAAAATGTGTCGCTGGCAGGGAACGAGCCCGAGACCCCACGGCAAGAATGCGACACTCTTACCACTGCACCAATGAGGCCATATATAAAATTTTGCCAATTGCTAGTTTTCTACAGAAGTGTAATTAATAATTCAATGCCTTAAGTTGCTGCCTGCACATTTCCTGCCATTGAACATTCGATAATTTGTTTACTTCAAATCTCCGGTGTTTATTGTCCGATCGTGATAAAATTTTCAGGATACATTAGGACCTTGATGCTTGTCCTGTGTGCCAAAAATTCCAGTTTGAAAATTGACCATTATATGGAATTTTACGTTTTTCTTGAATATCTTTCGAAATTACTATCCGATCGCGATGAAATTTTCAGGATACGTTAGGACCCTGATACCCGTCCTGTGTGCCAAAATTCAAGACTCTAGCTTTAATATTTTTCGTTTAATGGGCTTTCAAAAATTTTGTTCTCGATTTATGGAGGCGGAAGGGGGCGTGTCAAAATCTTAAGATAAACTTGATCTGCTTAGCCCATAGACGAACCACCATACCGCGCTCATACAGACAGACGGACAGACGGACATGGCTATATCGACTCGGCTGGTGATGCTGATCAAGAATATATATACTTTATGGGGTCTGCCGGACTTCCTTCGACCTGTTACGCACATTTTTTTTTTGACAAACTTAATAGACCCGTTTTACTTTTTTAAAGTAAAGGGTCTAAAAATACTTATCAGCACTGATATTTTTAAATGTCGTGATGGTTGCCAAAAGTAGACTGTATTAAAATGCACCTAAACGGTTGAAAATACACCATTACTTAAGTAGCACAAAAGGTTAAACAAGTGTAGCTCTTATAGTATATATATACATGTTATTCTGTGGATATTTCAGCAACAACTTCAAGAAAGTCTAGGTGGCAAGAAGTGCCAGTTAACTTTTTATTCAATAAAAAATTAACGCACACCGCTTTTAAAAGGGTCAAAATTGCGTTGTGGCACACCCAAAATGGCGCCGGTCTCGCATTTTTGCGCTACCTACGGTGCGGAATAGTCGTTTTGGCAACATTTGAACGTGTTTCCGTTAAACTATACCTTTTATTGAACGCTTTACCTGAATATAATATTAACATTTCATTGATGAATGTACATTTCATGTATGAATGTAACCCACACAAACAGGTAGTAATTATGTAAATCATAACCCCTTTTCGTACTCAATTTCCACGTTTAATAAACCAAATTACCTAAGTTTGTAAATTTTAAAGTACTACACTTGTGTAACCTTTTGTGCTACCTATTGTTATAAGTAATAATATATATAATATATATTCAACTGTGCTGATTCGTGTTTTATAAAATAAATAAACTTTTGAAGCCGCAAAATGTTTTTGAAAATTCGAGATGTATTTCAGATCTTTATTGATGTTTCAAGCAAAGAATAGTTTAAATTGACCGTTATGAGTACAGTAGACTTGAACTGCAAGAGTTTTATACTAAAACAAGCCGATCAGTCGAGCGGGCGCGACAGTAGGATAGCCTGTGCAGGTCTTCAAAGAAAAGTATTTTCATTATAATGGGATTTAAATATATCGCTTGAAGTCGATTTTGCTTGCATCGAGAGTAGGTTGCTTGCGATAGTCTGGCAACACTGGACTGCGACTGTTGATTGTTTATGTTTAGCGCCACAGCAGACGAAAGGCAAATCAAACATATGTGAACAAACGCGACTTTTCGTTCATTGTATCGTCGGCGCGGCGCAGCGACTGCGCTTCTACTGCGCTGCGACACATCTGCTGCGCTGCATAAATTTGTTTCTTGAATAACTTCTGAGTCAATATCCGATCGTACTGAAATTTGTAGCACACATTGAGAGTGGGATTCTTATTATGTGTGCCAAATCTCAAGTCTCTAGCTTTAAAACTGCTCGTGTTATCAGCTTTTCCGAGTTATGGCCGAAGGGAGCGGGGCATCTGGATGAAATTTTTAGGACACATTAAATCCAAGCTTTTTATCATGTGTGCCAAATCTTAAGTCTCTAGCTTTAACATTGCTTATGTTATGGTGATTTTTCTAATTTTTAAGCCAACGGGACTTGATATCCAAAATTAAAAATAAACTTGATCTGCGTATGGTATTCAGGAGCCTACATTCCAAATTTCTCTAGCTCTTATAGTTGCTGAGATCCACGCGTTCATACAGACGGACGGACGGACAAACGGACAGACGGACAGACGGACGGACAGACAGACGGACAGGTGTCAATCGACTCGGCTATTGATACTGGTTAAGAATATATATACTTTATATGGTCGGAGATGCTTCCTTCTCCCTGTTACATACATTCACACAAATTCATTATAGCCTTTTTTGCCCATTTTTAATGGGCACAGGCTATAAAAATGGTAGATTTAATGTAAATAGGCTACGAACTTGAAGACATAGCTGAGGAAAATGAAATAAACAAGAACTTTAATTGAATACTTTTATTGTTATTAATTTATATAAATATAAAATAAACCAAATATATAATATAAAAGTTTAATTGAAATTACATTTTGTTTTTACGCGATTTTGCCAGCAGTTGTTCAAAGTTGGATTTTCTGTTTATACGATGATTTTCGTGAAACGCGACATTCATCGTATGTTTTTAGACCCTTTACTTTAAAAAAGTAAAACGGGTCTATTAAGTTTGTCAAATAAAAATGTGCGTAACAGGTCGAAGGAAGTCCGGCAGACCCCATGAAGTATATATATTCTTGATCAGCATCACCAGCCGAGTCGATATAGCCATGTCCGTCTGTCCGTCCGTCCGTCTGTCCGTCTGTCTGTATGAACACCTAGATCTTAGAGACTATAAGAGCTAGAGTCACCAAATTTGGTATGGTGGTTCGTCTATGGCATGAGCAGATCAAGTTTATCTTAAAATTTTGACAAGCCCCCTTCCGCCTCCGTAAATCGAGAACAACATTTTTGAAAGCCCACAAAAAATATTAATGCTAGAGTCCTGAATTTTGGCACACAGGACGGGTATCAGGGTCCTAACGTATCCGCAATTTCATTGCGATCGGATGATAAACTCGGAAGTTATTCAAGACTTAATATCACTCAGAGTCGGGTCAAAGGAAGAAGAAGAGCATGTTGACGTTACAACGCGCTATGGGAACTATTAGTGTTACTCTTATTTCCATTTTGAAGAATAAGTAAGGGGTCTCTCATAGTCGACTTCGACTGTAACCTTTCCGACTGGCTTTTTTTGTAATTTAAGTGTAAATTTGTGATTCTACATACATTATTATATATAAATTAATGTTTTAAATACATATATACACTATAGAGAACATATATGATGGATGTCATGTTTCCAGTATATATTTATTGCTTAAATTCTCGTAAAAAACAATATGTTATTTCAATTAAACTTGTATACTATATATTCGGTTTAAATTATATTTATATAAATTAATTACAGTAAAAGTAATCAATTAATGTTCTTGTTTATTAAATTTTCCTCAGATGTCTTCAAGTTCGTAACCTTTGTGTATTAAATGTACAATTTCTTTAGTATATAACTCTTTCAGTTCTTTGCGACTTCTCACAAATCCTTTTTCAGTGGAACTGAAGAAACTAATAACATATTAAACAGGTCTCCATTTTGTCTCTTCCGTGTCACCTTGAAAGTATTCGAGTACCCATATTCCTTATATTCCTTGTTTTTAGATTCCTGGACTTCTTCTGATAATTCCCCGATTGGCAGACATTGCTATTCGATGAGATCTCGTCCGTGTTCCAAAATTTTATGAAGTTTTTTTTCATCTGGTCGACCCCCGTCATATTTTCCTTTGCAAAGTCTACTGTACTTATAACGGTCAATATAAACTCTTCTTTGTTTGGAACATCAATAAAGATCTGAAATACATTTCGAATTTTCAAAAACAATTTGCTGCTTCTATATTTGATTTATATTAAACAAGCCGATCAGTCGAGCGGGCGCGACAGTAGGATAGCCTGTGCAGGTCTTCAAAGAAAAGTATTTTCATTATAATTGAATTTAAATATATCGTTTGAAGTCGATTTTGCTGTTATCGAGTGTAGGTAGCTTGCGATAGTCTGGCAACATTGGATTGCGGCTATTGATTGTTCATGTTTAGAGCCACAGCAGACGAAAGGCAAATCAAACATACATGAACAATCGCGTCTTTTCGTTCATTATATCGTCGGGCGGCGCAGCGACTGCGCTGCTACTGCGCTGCGACGCATCTGCATAAATTTGATTCTTGAATAACTTTTGAGTTCAATATCCGATCGTACTGAAATTTGTAGCACACATTGAGAGTAGGATACTTGCCATGTGTGCCAAATCTCAAGTCTCTAGCTATTAAACTGCTCGTGTTATCAGCTTTTTCGAGTTATGGGCGAAGGGGGCGTGGCATCGCGATGAAATTTTCAGGACACATTAAGCTCAAGCTTTTTATCATGTGTGCCAAATCTTAAGTTTCTATCTTTAACATTGCTTATGTTATGGTGATTATTTTAATTTTTAAACCAACGGGACATGATATCAAAAATTGAAAATAAACTTGACCTGCGTATGGTATTCAGGAGCCTACATTCCAAATTTGAAGTCTCTAGCTCTTATAGTTGCTGAGATCCACGCGTTCATACAGACGGACGGACGGACAGACGGACAGACGGACGGACAGACAGACGGACAGGTGTCAATCGACTCGGCTATTGATACTGATTAAGAATATATATACTTTATATGGTCGGAGATGCTTCCTTCTCCCTGTTACATAGATTCACACAAATTCATTATAGCCTTTTTTGCCCATTTTTAATGGGCACAGGCTATAAAAATACTTATCAGCACTGATATTTTTAAATGTCGTGATGGTTGCCAAAAGTAGACTGTGATAAAATGCACCTAAACGGTGAAAATACACCATTACTTAAGTAGCACAAAAGGTTAAACAAGTGTAGTTCTTATAATTTACAAACTTAGGTAATTAGGTTTGGTAAACGAGGAAATTGAGTACGTAAATGGGTTAGGAATTACAAACCACTACCTGTATGTTTGGGTTACATTCATATATTTAGGTACTCAATGAAATGTTAATATTATATTTAGGTAAAGTGTTCAATAAAAGGTCTAGTATAACGGAAACACGTTCAAATGTTGCCAAAAACCACCATTCCGCACCGTAGGTAGCTCAAAAATGCGAGACCGGCGCCATTTTGGATGCGCCGCAACGCAATTTTGACCCGTTTAAAGGCGGTGTGCGTTAACTGTTTATTAAATAAAAAGTTAGCTGTCACTTCGTGGCACCAAATTTTTCTTGAAGTTGTGGCAAAAATATCCACAGAATAACGTGTATATACCAATTTGCCTGGAAAAGCCCGGACTTTATGTAAAAGTCTAGGTAAAGTTTAAGAACTATGTCAAAAATAGTGCTTTAGTAACTATATTTTTTAAAATACTTTAAAACAAAAGAACATTATTAAACCATTCGCTTTAGAATTGACACACCTATCAGATACAACTAAGAGACTGAAAATTCATTGAATCATTTGGATACAATTTCATCGCAAAGATGAGTAATTTTTCATAAAAAACCAATTTTATAAAAAACCAGTAGGGTGCAGTGGTCAGTACTCTTTGTTATTTTTGGCACGCCAAAAATTTCATACCCTTGCAGAACCCTGATGCACTTTTCAACCGATCTTTCCTATGGAAGCTATATGATATAGTTATCCGATTTAAACCAAATTTGGTGAGAATATTTCGGACAGAACCAAATGCATAATCTGTGACTTTGGTTGCAATGTGTTGAAAAATAAAAAAGATGCCGCAGTTCAGTGTTGCCAGACTATCGCAAGCTACCTACTCTCGATGCAAGCGATATATTTAAATTCCATTATAATAATAAAAATATTTTTTTTTAAAACCTGCACGGGGGTCCTACAGTCGCGCGCGCTCGACTGATCGGCTGGTTACTTTTTAAGTTCAGAGTCGAACAACATTTGGAAGGTGTACACCACCTTTTAAAACACTTCAGTTTTAAAAAACTACTAAAAGATACTTTTTCGGTCCGGAATCCTCAGTGACTGGAATTAATTCTGAAATAGTAATTTATGCAAAATCACAAACTTACAATTAAATTACAATTAAACTTTTATACTATATATTTGGTTTATATTATATTTATATAAATTAATTACAGTAAAAGTAATCAATTAATGTTCTTTATTAATGCGGTAATATTTATTAAATTTTCCTCAGCTGTCTTCAAGTTCGTAACAATTTCTTTAGTATATAACTCTTTCAGTTCTTTGCGACTTCTCACAAATCCTTTTTCAGTGGAACTGAAGAAACTAATAACATATTAAACAGGTCTCCATTTTGTCTCTTCCGTGTCACCTTGAAAGTATTCGAGTACCCATATTCCTTATATTCCTTGTTTTTAGATTCCTGGGCTTCTTCTGATAATTCCCCGATTGGCAGACATTGGTATTCGATGAGATCTCTTCCGTGTTCCAAAATTTTATGAAGTTTTTTTTCATCTGGTCGACCCCCGTCATATTTTCCTTTGCAAAGTCTACTGTACTTATAACGGTCAATATAAACTCTTCTTTGTTTGGAACATCAATAAAGATGTGAAATACATTTCGAATTTTCAAAAACAATTTGCTGCTTCTATATTTGATTTATATTAAAAAATACTTATCAGCACTGATATTTTTAAATGTCGTGATGGTTGCCAAAAGTAGACTGTGATAAAATGCACCTAAACGGTTGAAAATACACCATTACTTAAGTAGCACAAAAGGTTAAACAAGTGTAGTTCTTATAACTTACAAACTTAGGTAATTAGGTTTGGTAAACGAGGAAATTGAGTACGAAAATGGGTTTGGTATTACAAACCACTACCTGTATGTTTGGGTTACATTTATATATTTAGGTACTCAATGAAATGTTAATATTATATTTAGGTAAAGTGTTCAATAAAAGGTCTAGTTTAACGGAAAGACGTTGAAATGTTGCCAAAAACCACCATTCCGCACCGTAGGTAGCGCAAAAATGCGAGACCGGCGCCATTTTGGATGCGCCGCAATGCAATTTTGACCCGTTTAAAGGCGATGTGCGTTAATTGTTTATTAAATAAAAAGTTAGCTGTCACTTCGTGGCACCAAATCTTTCTTGAAGTTGTGGCAGAAATATCCACAGAATAACGTGTATATACCAGTTTGCCTGGAAAAGCCCGGACTTTATGCTAAAAGTCTAGGTAAAGTTTAAGAACTATGTCAAATATAGTGCTTTAGTAAATATATTATTTAAAATACTTTAAAACAAAAGAACATTATTAAACCATTCGCTTTAGAATGGACACACCTATCAGTTACAACTAAGAGACTGAAAATTCATTGAACCATTTGGATACAATTTCATCGCAAAGATGAGCAATTTTTCATAAAAAACCAATTTTATAAAAAACCAGTAGGGTGCAGTGGTCAGTACTCTTTGTTATTTTTGTCATGCCAAAAATTTCATACCCTTGCAGAACCCTCATGCACTTTTCAACCGATCTTTCCTATGGAAGCTATATGATATAGTGATCTGACTTAAACCAAATGTGGTCGGGATATTCAAGACAGGACCAAATGCATAATCTTTAAGTTTGGTTGAAGTCTGTCGAAAAATAAAAAAGTTTGTCACACAAAAGTATGATTTTCGACCGATAGTTCCTATGGCAGCTATATGATATAGTTATCCGATTAAAACCAAATTCGGTAAGAATATTTCGGACAGAACCAAATGCATAATCTGTGACTTTGGTTGCAATGTGTTGAAAAATAAAAAAGATTGTCATAAAAAAGTATGATATTCGACCGATATTTCCTATGTCAGCTATATGATATAGTAATCCGATTTAAACTAAATTTGGCCATGATATTTAAGACGGAACCAAACGCAAAATCTGTGAGTTTGGTTGAAATGTGTTGAAAAATAAAAAAGTTTGTCATACAAAAGTATGATTTACGACCGATAGTTCCTATGGCAGCTATATGATATGGTGATCCGATCCGGCCGGCTCCGACGTATGTACTGCCTGCAGCAAAATCATCATCCAGATAGATCAAAAACTGAGATACTAGTTTGCATAGAAACAGACGGACAGATGGACAGACGGACATGGCTATATCGACTCGGCTGTTGATGCTGATCAAGAATATATATATTTTATAGGGTCGGAGATGTCTGCTTTCATGCGTTACACATTTCGTGACAAAATTATAATACCCTCTGCAAGGGTATAAAAATAATTTTTTTAATGTTTGATGGGCTCTACCGCCGAAACCGTTTGCCCAAATTATAAATACTAAACAGACTTATAAACTTTGGACAGTTCTCTATTAAACTGCATGTAAGGATTTTACAGCGCAAGAAATGACCGAGTCTCTTTTTGCAACGTGAGTCTCATGAGTGAGCCACTGTGCGACGTTAAGGAATCGTTAGGGAATACTAAGGAAAGGGAATTCTGGTACTGAAGGGTAGAGAATTTTCTCATCCTCTTTGCAGACATATAAATTTTTCAATCTTGACCTCGAGTCAAGTAAATAAAAAAGAAATTTTACGACAACGAGTCGGAGTAACGATGCAAATCGTTTCATGCTTTATTCATAACTAATACAATTTATGTTATAGAGCTTACTCGAAAGCGAAACTTATGGTTTCGCAATCGTCTCATAGCGGCCGCTTAAATATGCAGCGCTTGCCTGCTATGCAACGACATCCGGCCAAATATTTATTCAGCAGTTTTGGCTGGCATCGGGTTACGGTCAACAATCCAGAGATTGTTGACTTTAGTTAACTACCCTCCCCTCAAGTTTAAGGCCGTCCTTGGTCGACCCTATCCCGGCGATCACCTCCCTTAGCTGCGTCGCAGATTTCCTTGCCATGGTGATTCGTCGATAAGCGAGGCCAACACAGATGAACGTACACGACACGCACGGTCAGTTTCGGCTGATTCCTTAAACTTTTGAATTTTCTCCAAATTACGTTCGTTCAGACGATGAAGGTATGGGAGGCTAAGAACATTTTGACTGGCGGTGATGTTCAATTGGGGAGAGTTGGCAAGTCCAGGAACTCTATTCTGTACATTGTAGTGATTAAGGAATAGAGTTCCGTTGATCATGACCAGGTCGCTGAAGGTGATAAGCTGCGTTCCGTGTATCCAGATTTCGGTGCCATTGTCCACCTGTACCTTTGCCTATCTGTCGTTGATAATTAAAATCCCGTCGTCCAACTGAGTGATTGCATCAAGGTTGCTTGGTTGGATCTCGCAGTGTGCCTCCTGCGTGAAGCTCTCTGGCGCATGAGCTTCCCGATGCAATACTACAAAATGTGGCTCCAGGTGAAACCCTGCAACCCGCAAGAGTGTGGGTCTCTCCGTTGCATTCAGCAATGACATTGTCCTTTAATTGTAGTACGATGCTTTTATGGATGACGGGAAATAAAGTGATCTTTTTACAAGCAAACTTAATTATGGGGAACTTAATAATGAAAAAAGCATGTTAACAGATTGGAGAACTTTTACAGACGAAACAGACATAAGGTCCCCTATGAGGGTGTTGGTGGGTTCTTCCAAACAAATCGATTTCAAGTCAGAGTGATCTAAAATGTTTGGGTTAACGATGTTAGCCTTTGCCAGTGTTATAGAAAGCAATAAATGTTGTAGTTCCATCATCAACACTCTATTCCTTGCCAACAACGTTTCGTACAAATGACTGGTGTCGATTTGGGAATTTTTAGCTACTTTGAGAATTTCATTGACAGTTGAAGTTAATTTATTAATTTGATCCCGAATTCTAGTGTTTATATCTATTTGCTTGTTGTTTGAATTTATTAGTTTAATTCTGTAAACCTGATCCTCTCTTAATCACTAGCATCGGGTGTACCCGCCACAACTTTTAGCATGGATCCTAGGAAATCTAAGCTCCTGGCAGCTCTATGATGCGCGCCTAAGGCTTCTAGAAGGTCGTGGAGATGAGATGTGTCCACGCTCAATAGTTTCCTCATGTGCGATTGCGGAAACATGTCATTAGAATTAACTATATTGACGGTTTCTTCCACTACTCGCATGTATTCCGAAAGGTGTGCCGAATGCTTAACGTAGGCAAATTCTTCCCACACTAAGATTCGGCCACCCACAATAGGGACGTATTTGGCATTCGAATAATCAGTAATGTGCGCCGATACCAAGGATAATGAGAAGAGGAGTATGAATCCGAACCTGTGGAATGGATGTTTTTAGTTATTTTTTGTTTACAAGGGGGCAACCCACCACCAAAAAAGCCTTAATATAAATTATGCCAATTGGCTAAAAATAAATGAAAAAGAATATTACTAACTTATGATAGATTGCCTGGTGGCTAGAAATAAAAAGCAAAAAAACAAGGGGAGCTCTTTGATTACTTCAGGTTGTCCTTGTGGACCACCCTCCCTCTAATGAGGACTGAGGTCCACAGGTCCACATCCACGGCTCGCTTCTCACACAGCCTTCGGTTGGATATTGCTAAAACTTTTTCGCCAACTTCGAAGACTCTGCTCTGCCGCGACGCATTTCCTCTGGTTCTGACCGCAATCTGAGCGCTTCTAGTTCTGCTCTTTATTTCCTCTTGCGTCTCATCTGAAAGCGCTTGGACAACGTCAACCGGTCTCCTATTAATAACGGAGTCGATTGACTTGTTGTATTCTGTTGCTGCTAGTTGGATGATTTCAACTGTGTCGCTTATTCCTTTATCAATCTTCAAACATCTGGCAAGTTCCAGCAATGTGCTGTGAAAGCGCTCTACCTGCCCATTGGAAACACTGTATAGGGGAGGTGCGTTTGAGATAGGTTAGGTTAGGTTAGGCTAAATTGGACCGCTCAACAGAGTTTTTAGTTCACCCAGAGGCCATTGGGCCCATTGTGATGTCCGTTATCTGTGGGAGTAGAAAAAGGATTGTTGGAGGGTTGAAGGGAGTGGGAAAGGGAGTTTTGGTTGTCCTGGTCCCGAAAACCCTAATTGGTTCCGTTTGGCGGGATTCGCTTTTGAAACCAACCAGTGGAGTCCAGGAAGAGTACCAGATCCTCCAGTCGCAGTTTTGCAAGACTTCCCAGTTCCTCGAAAAAGGGTTCCCCGAGAAAACGGGTTCTCCTTCTAAGAAGTGCAGGGCAGTCACACAGAAGGTGTTGGATGCTCTCCTCTTCCTCTTCATTCCCGCAGCTACGACAGAAGTCTTGTGATGGTACACCATACCTTAATGCCATTCGGCCAATGGGACAGTGACCCGTCAAGACTCCTATCAACACCCTTATCCTGTTCTTGCTAAAGTGTAGGAGTTCAGATGATCGCTTTGGGTTGCGGTCTGGCCAGAGTGCTTTGGATATGTTGCATCCCTGAGCCATTTTCCACTGCTCCTCTGCCGCAGTCCTCGCCGTTCTTGCTAGTTCGGAGAGGACGTACTGAAGAGGTCTTTGTACATCAGTCACCGCACTACCTTCCGGTAGCGCTGATCCTTGCCTTCCACATTCGTCAGCCCTCTCGTTTCCTAGTACACCGGAGTGCCCAGGTACCCAGACAAGTCTGATTGAATGGTGGCAACGGTTCAGCGCTGTGACTGTGTTTCGAATGAGTTTGCTCTTCGTGGTGTTTGAGGACAGAGCCTTAAGGGCTGCCTGACTGTCGACGTAAATAGATATGCTTCTTGAAGGTTCCTCCAAGGTGGATATCAGTTTGGTCGACTGCCAGACAGCATAGATCTCCGCCTGGAAAACACTGCACCAATCCGGAAGACGGTATGAACGATTCGCAGCAGGGTATACAGAGTACACGCCTGCTCCAGTTCCTTCATCCGTTTTCGAACCATCCGAATAGATTGACAGCTCGCTCCCACATAGCGGGGTTTCTTGCTGCCAGTCGGTCCGTGATGGAACACAATGTTGAACCTGTCTTCCCACTTGTTTTCAGGAACGCAATAGTCCTCCTTGTGTGGCCCAGCATTGCTTTCTATTGAGCGTAGAATCGCGCTGTGACCTACCGTACTTGGTTTCAGGAGGTTCAGAGCTCTAAGCCTGACCGCACTCCTGGCTGCCGCGTACTTCAGGAAGATGTCTATTGGTTCCAGGTCTAACATGACGTCTAGTGCTGCTTGGGGAGTGGAACGTACACATCCCGTTACACACAAGCAAGCCAGTCTTTGCACTTTTTGGATATTATTTAGGTGAGATTTGGTTTATGCCGTTTCCCACCATACCAATGCTCCATAAGTAAGTATGAGTCTGACAACAGCCGTATAAAACCAGTGGATAATATTCGATTGTAGCCCCCATCTTTTCCCAAAAGTCTTCTTACACACAAAGAAGGCTTGTAGTGCCTTTTTCATCCTCTCCTCCGAGTTTCTCTTCCAAGAGAGTTTCGAGTCGAGAATTACTCCAAGGTACTTTGCCTCCTTTGCCAGTCTTAGCTGTATCCATCCTAGTGTAGGAAGTCTAAAGCTCGGTATCTTGTATTTTCTTGTAAACAGGACCAGCTCGGTCTTTTGAGGGTTTGCCCCAAGACCATTCTGCTCTGCCCACCTTAGAGTGAAGCCGAGTGAATTTTCCATCAGTTCACTGATTGTTGGCAAGAACTTTCCAGTCACCAGTAAAGTCAGGTCGTCAGCGTAGGCCGTTACTCTGCATCCTCTATTTTTCAGTTTTAGAAGAAAGTCGTTGAGAACGAGATTCCACAATAGAGGAGATATAACTCCTCCTTGAGGCGTTCCCCTCGTGGCAAACTTTCTAATTTTCGAAGTGCAAAGTTGGGAGTTGATCACTCTGCAGCTGAGCATATTGCTGAGCCACTGATTGATAATCGGGTGTGAGCCAATTTTGGTAAGTGCTGCCGTTATCGACTCGATCCTGACATTGTTGAAGGCTCCTTCTATATCGAGGAATGCCACCAGCGTAAACTCCTTTCTATGCAATGTGTTTTCAATATTACTGACTACCTCATGTAGTGCTGTCTCAACGGATCTACCTTTGAGATAGGCATGCTGAGAGCTGCTGAATACATTTGGAGTCAGCTTCGTTCTTAGATATAGATCCAGAAGTCGTTCTAGCGTTTTTAATAAAAACGTTGATAGACAAATTGGTTTATAGTCCTTCGCTGAGCAGTGGTTTATCTTTCCTGCCTTGGGAATGAATGCCACTCTCACTTCTCTCTAGATACGTGGGATGTATCCTATAGAGAGGCATCCTCTGAAGATTCTCAATAACCATGGCAAGAGGTCATGACACGCAGCTTGCAACATAGCCGGCCTAACGCCATCCGGTCCTGCAGATTTGTAGGGTTGAAATGACTTGATAGCCCAGATTATCTTCTCTTCATTGATAATTTCCTCTATAACGGCTTAACTTTCCACGTACACCCCCCCCTCAGGCTCTTCACGGATAGTGGAGGCGGTGATCCCGCCCCCGTCATCCGCTTCCAAGCAACCCGGGAAGTGGGTGTTCATGAGAAGTTCCAAAGACTCATGGCTGTCTCTCGCGAAATTGCCGTCCAGGTCGCATAGGAGACCAGGTTTAGCGGGATCTTTAGCCAGTAGCCTTCGAAGTCTGGACGCTTCAGTGGTACTGCTCAGATCCTCGCAGAAAGCAGCCCATGAGTCTCTTTTGGCCTTCCTACAGAGTCTTTTAAAGGTCTTGAAACTCAGGTGATAGGTGTCCCAATCATCCTGACAATTTCTCGCCTTAGCCTTGTTGTATAGCCTCCTTGTCTCCTTCCTGACTTGACCTAGCTCCTGTGTCCACCACGCGCTGCGATTGGACTTTGGAGGTCGGCTAATGGGGCAGGATACAAGAGATACTAACTTCAAAATTATTGCTCAGCATTGCGGAAATCGTCTGTGAATTCAACGCTGGTTCGTTGTCACAGTATATCGCTTTTGCCTTTGGGAAAAAGTTCATGAGCTGGAGCAAGGCTGGCTTCAGATCCTCAATAGTTCTCGAAGGAACGGGCTGTACCACATCGAATTTGGAGAATTTGTCAATGCAAGTGCGAAAAAAATTTTTGTCAGTAGAGAAGATATCTATGTGTAGCATCTCCCCTACCTGCGAAGGAACTGGTGTTTCACCGAGCTCTTGCTTTCTAGGGTGTCTATCGTATTTAGCCCTAGCGCATGTCTTGCAGTTTTGGACAATTTCGTTGGCCAGTTTTGCCATTTTTGGGAAGTACTTAGTACTCAGTAAGTACTTGCTTCACATTTTCTTGAGCCGACCTGTGGGCTCTATTATGTTCGGTGGTGAGAATTTCTCTTCTTCCCCAACACCGAATATGTCTACTACACGGTTTTTGCAGTGCCAAAACTTAGTGGAAGGGAATCTTCGCATCCTGTATCATTGCTAGAGAGGCTTGTAGAATATTCGCGCAGTGGATTCATCAATGCGCGCTTTCCACCTATTAATCTTCGCAAAAGGATTGGATTCCGATACTGCGAAGGTTAAAGGCTGATGGTCGGTAAAGATGTTTATGTCTTTAACGCCATACAGATAGTGCCGTAGCTTTGCTAGTGCCCAAATGATAGCCAATAGCTCTCTTTCGTTCGTAGCGTAATTGACCTCGCTGTTGGACGACCCTCTTGGGAGAGCACCGCACCTATGCCATAAGCTGAAACATCCGTCGTTAGATCGAACGGCTTCTTGAAGTCAGGATACCTAAGCATGACATCTTCAGATGCCAAAATGCTGCGCAGTTTACAAAACGCTCGCTGTTGCGCTTCTGTGAACTGCACCGGAATGTTCCGCGATCTGTATCTACTGACTGTTCCATTTTCTCCTTTTAAAATGTCCGAAACAGGTCTTGCGATTGCCGCAAAGTCCTTAATGAAACATCTATGATAACTCGAAAGGCCCAAGAACGAATGGACTTCGAACACCGTTTTCGGTTCTGGAAAGTCTTGTATGGCTTTCACTTTCTCCGGATCTGTTGTTGTACCGTTACAGGTGACTATGAACCCGAGAAAGTTCACGCTTTTCTTAAAAAAACGTGATTTTTCAATCGAGACCCTTATGTTTGCCTCGAGTAGGCTTTTAAGAACCCAGTCTACATGCTTGACGTGCATTTCTTCATTCTCTGAGAAGATGATCACGTCATCAACATAAACGTAGCAGATTTTGCCGATCTGCTCTCGTAAGATATCATCAATGGTCCTCTGAAAGATGCCGGCAGTATTTTTTAGACCGAAGGGGAGTCTTCGAAACTCGTACTTTCCCTCGTTTACTGCAAAGGCAGTTTTCTCACGAGAAAAATTTGGCTTTACCCAAGTTTCCCAATATCATTGAGATACTTGGCATGAGGTACTCATCGGGTATGGTTCTTTCGTTGAGCTTGCGAAAGTTCATAACTAAACGAATGTTCCGATTGCCAGCCTCGTCAGTGCCCTTCTTGTCTACCACCCAAATGGGGTTATTATAAGGACAGACTGACTTTTGTATTATGCCATCCTTCAGCAGATTCTGGATTTCTTTGTTCACAAAATCAGCTGTGCCCATTGGATATGGATAAAGCTTGGCATAGATCGGCTCCTCATCAACCGTCCTGATGGTAGCTACCACCGAGGTGTTGTAAAGCAAGGATTCATTGGGGTCTGCGAAAGCCCTTTTTCTATCTTTTAGCATTTTGAGGAAATCCATTTTTATAGAAAGGGGTGCGTCCGAGTAATCTACATTCGTATGATTGACATCAGAGCAGGTATGAAAGGAAATTTGTTCATCTTCCGAACCGCATTTGAGCTGCCCTGAGGCTAAGCAAAGTGACGCTTCTGCCTGCTTTCGCAGGTCGTGGACTATTATTCCATCGAACGTTGATAGGTCCGGCAGAATAAAAAATGTCGCCTTCAAATTAAACAATAAAACAAAACATTTTTGCGTAATTCTAGTTGTTCCGTGAATTGAATGGATAGTAAAGGGGGACTATACAGAGCGGATGCCTCTTAACCCCTTGTGTGGTCGGATGAAATTCTTAGACGCGCCCGTTTCTATAAGGAACTTCATATCGATCCGCGCTAGTCTTCGTCTGATGACAGGCAGCAGGGACCTCCCCCTAAAAAAATTGACGGCATCGGAGTCATAGCCAACGCTAGTCTCATCATCAACCTGCGTCTCCACGCTTGCGGCAGCATTGGCATATGTCTGTGACCCCTGTCCGGCATGTTGCGTGACATGACTCAGAATCTGCTGTCCTCTCTGGCCGCCCGAGCGGTCAGACGCGGCTTGTTTCCCGTTTGTGAAGGCTGGGGCCTGAGTAGGTTGCAAGATCCTTGAAAGGGAGGGATCAACCTCCATGGGCACCTGTGTGCCATTGTTATTTTGTTGCCTGCCGCTTCGCTGATCGTTCTGGCCTTGTGGCTTGTTCTGCTTACTAAAATGCGGATTCTTTGAGCCGCTTGATTGTGTGTCAGCCTGCTGAGATTGTTTCTCCTGCTAGCGACCCTGCGCTTTCGCATATGGCTTGCGCTCTTTGTCTTCTAGGCTTTTCGCAAAATTAGCTGCGAACGCGGATCTTCCATGATTTGACGCGACCTCTTGTGCGAGAGCCAGCGCCGAAGGCAAGTCCTTGGGCATTGCCGCAAAGAGTACATCTATGAGACTACGCTTGAGGCCCGATATGAACACTCGCAGCGCATCGTCTCTGAATTTTTCACAAAGACCCTTTGCCAGGGCCGACTCATATGACATGTTGACTTTATTAGTCAACAATGTGAGCTTTTTCTCTACTTCATCATAGTATTGAAGAAGAGAAAGTCCTTCCTGTCTGAGAGTACCTAATTCCTGCTCTATGACATGGATTGGCCATTTGTCGCTATATGTAAAGTCGAGGCGATTAATTATCACGTCGAAATTTAATACTGTGCCGAATGAAGACAACAGTGAATCCGCGGTACCTCTAATCTTACTTCTAATAATAATGAATGCCTGGTAGTGGCTCGAACTGCCATTATAGGGTTTAAAAATGTGATTAGCGGCAACAGCCGCTTGTCTCCAAGAGACATATGATTCTTGTACCCCAGTAAATTCGGGCAAGCATTTTACTGCATCTAAAGGCTCGTCACATTGGACCTCATTCTTAACTTTTATAGCAGTATATGACTGCACTACTGACAACTCATTGACTCTTTGTAACAAAGCTTGCTGGTTACGCTGGTTAACAGCTGCCTGCTCAGCTAAGGCATTGGCAATCGCTGCCCGCACTACTGCATTAAGCTGCCCTGGGTCCATATTTGGTGAAGAAGCTACAAGGGCACGTTTTTTTTTTTGATGACTCTGTTTCTTAGAATTCTAATGCTACTATCAGAGTCTCACTCTGAATCACTAGAACGATAAAAAGGGGTTCTATAGAGTGAAAACGGCTAGCTCATGAGCCCACACACGAAACGTTTAATTAAAACAAAAGAAAACAAATCAATTCAAGTGTTGGCGACTGAGCACAAAACCAACAACACATATATGTATGAACAAAAACTGCGGCTCAAATTTCACATGCGCTCTGGTATTTAGTTTTTAATTTTATTCACAACATCAAATTTGTTCATGGAGTCAATGAAATTCTCAATGCAATATTTGTCAACATTAAATTTTGCAAAGCTATGTATGTTTTTGCAAAAAATAATGCTTAAATAATTTTAACTTAGACTTGAAATAGATTTAATTTT
Source organism: Drosophila histrio (assembly GCA_958299025.2). Classification (NCBI taxonomy): domain Eukaryota; kingdom Metazoa; phylum Arthropoda; class Insecta; order Diptera; family Drosophilidae; genus Drosophila; species Drosophila histrio. The sequence continues at coordinate 4,355,453 of OY282582.1, forward strand.
AAAGTTCCCACTTACATGTTTTTGAATGGAAATCCTAGTCAAATTATTCTAATCTTCAGAGTTAGTGATATTCCCGCGCTGCAGTCAAGGTATTTGGACTGGCGACACACCGCTGCCCGAAGAGCTCCAGCGGCTTCGGTGTAAAAAATAATTAATACTGCGCTTAAGCGCACCTCTGTCGATTGTAATAAAAGACGCGGTCGATTTACTGTTGAATTTGAGCGACTTCATAAATCGTTCATACACACTGCACGTTGGTTGTGTGTGCTTTAGCTATGTTCACTGCACGGCTCTGTTGATTTGACCGAGTCTTCACTGTTACTTTGCAAATGTATTGATTTGCAATTTCGTGGGTAATTTGTTGTGTGTGCTTGACTATGTTCACTGCACGGCTCTGTCGATTTGACCGAGTCTTTAATCTTGACCTCGAGTCAAGTAAAGAAAAAGAAATTTTACGACAACGAGTCGGAGTAACGATGCAAATGGTTTCATGCTTTATTCTGAACTATTACAATTTATGTTATCGAGCTTACTCGAAAGCGAAACTTATGGTTTCGCAATTGTCTCATAGCGGCCGCTCAAATATGCAGCGCTTGCCTGCTATGCAACGACATCCGCCCAAATACTTATTCAGCAGTTTTGGCTGGCATCGGGTTACGGTCAACAATCCAGAGATTGTTGACTTTAGTTAACTTATACACTGATATGTTTTCACTTTGCTGCGTACACTATCATATGTGCATGACCTACCTCAATTTTGAAATTAATATAAAAATATGCCAATTTAATTAGATCAATGGACTTATGTGCGTACAAGCAATTATTAAATAATATAAATAATTTAAATATAATTATCTCCGATATTAGTATATTTCGGGTAACATTAGGTTTTTAATTAATGCATTTTAATTTTCAATATGGGTAACTTGGCACGTATTACCCCGTTTCTACATAAGCTCTGGGAAAGCGCGCGAAACTTCATGAGAATGAACGAAGATGGAAAACCAATAAAAAATTATTAGACAGCTAGATTTTGTTACGGCAGCGACCTTCTGTTTAATTTTCTCGAATTTAAAGCGATTAATATAATAATATTTAATTAGTGATAAATAATTATATTAATTAGTTGTGATACTTTCGAGGCAAGTAATTTATATAAATATTTACATATAAAATATTATAATTCGGTATTTTCATTTGTGTTTGCGTCTGTTTGTGCAGCTCCACATTTGTTGCACCGAAATTTTGATATATACTAATTGGATTTATATTACTACATATACATACATATAATATTTTATATATACATATACATATTATTGTTTTTAATATTTCAAAAAATGGCCCAAAGCACACAAGTAAATTAAATTCTGGCAAGTGCATTATTAGTTCATGCCTTCGGAGCTATAGAAATAGCTCTAAAGGATTTTTCCGTTCGACTATTTTCCTTTCCATCAAATGATTTTTATTTAAACATATGGGTTAGAAACTGTCATTTAGATGGAAATATTACCAGGAAAAGTACATTAATTTGATTATATTAAGAGACTGAAAGACTGACAGGTTTCAATCAACTCGGCTATTGATACTGATCAAGAATATATATGCTTTATATGGTCGAAAATGGCTCCTCCTGCCTGTTACATACATTTACACAAATTCATTATACCCTTTTATGCCCATTTTTAATGGGAACAGGTTATAAAAATATGCGTAACAGGTCTAAGGAAGTCTGGCAGACTCCATAAAGTATATATATTCTTGATCAGTAGATATAGACATGTCCGTCTGTCCTTCCGTCCGTCTGTCCAGTCGTATGAACTCCTATATCTCAGAGACTATAAGAGCTAAGGTTACCAAATTTGGTGACAATACTCCTGAAGCCTCCCTGTTTTAGAATTTTGGCACGACTTCTCCTGCCCCAAAAAATCGGAACAACCCGAATAACACGAGTAATTAAAAAGATACAAGCCGAAAGTTTAGTTTAATTGCGATCATCGCAATCGGACAATAAACAGGAGATTTGAAGCAAATAAATGTTCGAATATGCAAAGGCAGAAACTTGACGCAAACATACTGATAATTCGCCAGACAATCGACTTTGGCTGCATTGGCACAATGGTTAGAGTGTCGAACTGTTGTGGTGTAGTTCTGGAGTTCGACACCTGCCCAGAGGCACACCTTCTTTTTTAGGTTATTATTCTTTACAAAATTTATTTATTATTTACAAATTTATTTCGGTTTTTACTATTACTTCCTTTTTGAGGAATAAGTAAAGGGTCTCTCATAGTCGACTTCGACTGTAGTCTTCCCGACTGTTTAATTTTATATAATTTAATAATTTTTCTTATTATTATTTTTTTAAAAATAGACATTATTTTAAAATTTTGTTGCAAAAGAATAATTATTATAAAATCAGAGTTAGAAATGGTACGTAGTATGTGCATGTGAATACATAGAAATGTTGCTATTGCCATTACAAGTGCTTGGTCATTACAAGTGGTGCATGTCGTACGAGCAAGAAGGCAAGCCACTCTATCGTTACGTATATTTGCGGGTTGGCAAAAATCGTCTAACTAAGCCCTTCACGAGGGTGCCGGCTAGGCAATGGACTCTGAACTATCCCAATTGATCGGGTGATGCCTTGTCACTTGCTTGACCGAGGTTTTGCAGAGTCTAGCTAAGGCTGCAGTCAGGAGAGGTGCCTGGCAGATAGACCTAAAATGATATGGGGTGGTTCCCACGAAATTAAATTAACCAACCCTCCCTGAATAAGGATATGGCTGACGTCGAGATGATTTCAACTCGGGCTGTGATGTCAGCCCAAAAGTCGCACAGTGGCTCACTCACGAGACTCACGTGGCAAAGAAGAAATCGGTCATTTCTCGCCCTGGAAAATCCTTAAATGCAGTTTGATAGAGAATTGTAAAAAAATTTTTTAATTTGAGCAAACGGTTTCGGCGTTAGAGCCCATGAAACATGAACAAAAATTTCGCTTTTTTATATAAATGTTTTTTTATGAAAAATTGTTCATTTTTGCGATGAAATTGCACCTAAATGGTTCCATGAATTTTCAATTTTTTAATTTCTAAAGCGAATGGTATAAAAATGTTGTTATTTTTTTGTTTTGAAGTATTTTAAATAACATTTTTACTAAAGCTCTATTTTTGACATAGTTTTTAAACTTTAGATAGACTTTTAGCATAAAGTCCAGGCTTGTCCAGGCAAACGGGTATATACACGTTATTCTGTGGATATTTGTGAAACAACTTTAAGAAAGTATAGGTGCTAAGAAGTGCAAGTTAACTTTTTATTGAATAAACAATCAACGCACACCGCTTTTAAATGGGTCAACATTGCGTTGCTGCGCACCCAAAATGGCGCTGGGCTCGCATTTTTGCGCAACCTACGGTACGGAATGGTCGTCATTTGAATGTGTTTCCATTAAACTAGATCTTCATTGATATATACAAATATTATAAATATAATATTAAGAATTCATTGTCCACCTAAATATATTAATGTAACCCAAAAACAGGTAATGATTATGTTATTTATAACCCTTTTTCGTACTCAATTTCCGCGTTTACTAAACCCTATTACCTAAGTTTGTAGATTTTAAAGGACTGAACATGTTTAATCTTTTGTGCTACCTAAGTTGGTAATTAATAATAGGAATTAACTCTCTTTGTTAAGTCACAGTCTACTTTTGGCAACCATCACGATATTAGTCAATGTCAGTGCTGATTAGTATTTTGTAATAAAAATCCAATATTGAAACCGCAAAATGTCTTTTAAAATTCGAGATGTATTTCAGATGTTTATTGATGCTTCAAGCTAAGAAGAGTTTATATTATGAGTACAGTAGACTGTGCAAAGGAAAATATGACGGAGGTCGACAAGATCAAAAACAAACTTCATAAAATTTTGGCACGTGGAGGAAATCTCAACGAAAACCAATGTCTGTCAATCGGGGAATGACAGAAGAAGTTCAGAAATCTATAAGCAAGGAGTACAAGAAATATAGGTACTCGAATACTTGCAAGGTTACATGGAAGAGACAAAATGAAGAATATCTTAATATGGTATCAGTTTCCTCAGATCCACTGATATCAACAAAAAGATTTGTGAGAAGTCGCAATGAACTGCAAGAATTTTATACTAAAGAAATTGTAGATTTAATGTACATAGGTAACGAACTTGAAGACAAGGCTGAGGAAAATGAAATAAACATGAACAATAATTGAATACTTTTATTGTTATTAATTTATATAAATATAAAATAAACCAAATATATAATATAAAAGTTTAATTGAAATTATATTTTTTTTTTACGGGAATTTATACGATATATTTGTATTGGAAACATGACATCCATCAAATATGTTCTCTATAGTGTAAATATGTATTTAAAACATTTATTTATATATAATTATGTATATAATGTGTATTCCTGTAGCTTTGAAATAATTGTAAGGTCTTAAAAATAGAACGACACACAATTTGTCAGCAGGTGTTCAAAGTTGGATTTTGTGTTTATACGATGATTTTCGTGAAACGCGACATTCATCGTATGCTTTTTTTGGTAATTTATGTGTAAATTTGTGATTTATATACATCGGACAGACATTGGTTTCAGTTGAGATCTCCTCCGTGTACGAAAATTTTATGAAGTTTGTTTTTGATCTTTTGGACCTCTTTTGGACTCATAACGGTCAATATAAACTCTTCTTAGCTTGGAACATCAATAAACATCTGCATTTTGGAAGACACTTTGCGGTTTCAATATTTGATTTATATTACATAATACTAATCAGCACTGATTTTGTTTAATATCATGATGGTTGCCAAAAGTAGGCTGTGACTTAACAAAGAGACTTAATCCCTATTATTAATTACCAACTTAAATAGTACAAAAGATTAAATAAATTATTAATTACATAATCACTACCTGTTTGCTTGGGTTACATTAGTATATTTAGGTAGCCAATGAATTCTTAATAAAAGGTCTAGTTTAACGGAAACACGTTCAAATAACGACCATTCCGTACCGTAGGTTGCGCAAAAATGCGAGCCCGGCGCCATTTTGGGTGCGCCACAACGCAATTTTGACCCAGTTAAAAGCGTTGTGCGTGAGTTGTTTATTAAATAAAAAGTTTACTGGCACTTCTTGGCACCTAGACTTTCTTGAAGTTGTTGCACAAATATCCACAGAATAACGTGTATATACCCGTTTGCCTGGAAAAGCCTGGACTTTATGCTAAAAGTCTATAAAAATTTCAAAAACTATTTCAAAAATAGTGCCTTAATAAAAATATTATTTAAAATAATTCAAAACAAAAAAAATAACAACATTTTTATACCATTCGCTTTAGAATCGACACACGTATTAGATAAATTTAAGAAACTGAAAATTCATTGAACCATTTGGATGCAATTTCATCGCAAAAATGAAAAATTTTTCATAAAAATTCATTTATATAAAAAAGCGAAATTTTTGTTCATGTTTGATGGGCACTACAGCCGAAACCGCTTGTCCAAATTAAAAAAACTAAACGGATTATAAATTTTGGACAATTCTCTATCTGCATTTAAGGATTTTCCATGGCGAGAAATAACCGATTTCTTTTTTGCCACGTGAGTCTCGTGAGTGAGCCACTGTGCGACGTTCAGCGTCTTCTTCATCTTGTTTAAGAGCCTTGGTGAGTCTGCGAGTGGCTTCTTTGAGGCGTTGTTTTGAAGATGGCGATCTGTAGGTCTGTCAATCTCGTCGCAATAGTCGTTTTTGCAGAACAAGTTCTTCAATTTGCCGATTTGTTTTGTACTGGCTGGACTGCGCAGATATCCCTTGCGGTGTTGAAGTTTTGGCAGATTCCAGAGCATCAACAGAGCAGTCGATGTCCTCTTCGATATTGAGCTGCGGGGTTAGCTGAACATGCGCCCGCTCGACTGATCGGCTTTTTATACCCTGTGCCCATTAAAAATGGGCAGAAAATTCAATTCAAATTCATTATTGTATGAATGTATGTAACGGGCAGAAGGAGGCATCTCCGACCCTATAATTTATACATATTCATGATCAGTATCAGTAGCCGAGTCGATTGACACCTGTTCGTCTGTCCGTCCGTCTGTCTGTCAGTCCGTTCTTCCGTCCGTCCGTCTGTATGAACCAATGGATCTAAGCAACTTTAAGAGCTAGAGACTTCAAATTTGAAATGTAGGTTCCTGAATACCATACGCAGATCAAGTTTATTTTAAATTTTCGATATCAAGACCCGTTTGCTTTAAAATTAGAAAAGTTCCCATTACAGAAACAATATTAAAGCTTGAGACTTGAGATTTGGCACACATGATAAGAAGCTTGGGTTTAATGTGGTTTAATGGGTTTAATTTCATCGCGATGCCACGCCCCCTTCGCCCATAACTCGTAAAAGCTGATAACAAGAGCAGATTTATAGCTAGAGACTTGAGATTTTTCACACATGGTAAGGATGGTGGTTTCAATGTGTGCTACAAATTTCAGTAGGGTCGGATATTGAACTCAGAAGTTATTCAAGAAACAAATTTATGCAGCGCAGTAGATGCTTCGCGACGCAGTCGCTGCGCCGCGGCGACGATATAATGAACGAAAAGACGCGTTTGCTCATATATTTTTTTGACTGTCGGCCCCTGTGGCGCTAAACATAAACAATTTACAGTCGCAGGCCAGTGTTGCCAGACTATCGCAAGCTACCTACTCTCGATGCAAGCAAAATCGACTTCAAGTGATATATTTAAATCCTATTATAATGAAAATACTTTTCTTTGAAGACCCGGGTTTCCTACTGTCGCACTCGCTCGATTGATCGGCTTGTTTTAAAAATGTATTATGTAATTCAAGAGGTACTGATTACTGATCCATCACAAATAAAGATGCGATTTCTTACAGAATTACCTGCTGAATACCACACTGTGTAGCACAAAAGCGCCATAAATCAGATTCTCATGTGCGCTCTCTCTCTCTCTGAACAACAATTATGAAATATTTGATTTAAACAAATTCCTGAATACCGCATTTGTTTGTGGGTCAATCGCTATGAAACTTGCAGCAAATTGATCAAAGTTTGTAACAATTTAACTATCTGTTAAGTTAAGCTGTGTTATCTCAAAATGTGATGCTGATATTGTTTTATTTTATTTGCGTTGAAGGGGGCAGATATATTCAAATTTAAAAAGAACTTGAGCTGCGTATGATATTCAGGAACCTAAATTCCAAATTGGCAGTCTCTAGCTCTTTTAGTTGCTGACATTGAGGAGTTCATAAAGACGAACGGACGGACAGACGGACATGTCTCAAGTGACTCGCCTATTAATACTGATCAGGAATTTATATACTTTATAGGTTCGGAGATGCTTCTTTATGCCTGTTACATACATTTGCATTATATCGATTAAAAATGGGCATCGGGTAGGCAGTGGCTTAGTAAAGATATCCGCAAGTTGATTCTCTGTAGAAATATACTCAAGACAAATAACATTATACTCCTTGCTCTCTAGCAAAATGATATTTAATATCAATATGCTTGGATCTTTTATGACATGAAGGGTTGCTCGCAATGCTAATACAGCCTTGGTTATCCAAATAAATTGTAATAGGTCTTTCAAGCTTAATATTTATACTATTTAGAAGAAATTTTAAACGTAGAGCTTCTCTTAACCTACAAATAGGACCATGTACTACTCAATTTCAGTTAATGAGGCTGCTACTGAACTCTGTCCTTTCGTGTTCCACGAATTAGTTTTGAACAGAAGATTTGAAACAAATAGCCCGTTTTACTTTTCCTATCAATCTCATTACCACTCCAGTCAGAATCTACATAAGCAACTAATTTATTTTCAAACGCTATATTCTTCATAAAAATCAATTTCATATAAATGCTTCCCTTTGAATACCTAAGAAATTTTTTTGTTCACATTGCCATAACTCAGAACTATTTTTATACCTTGGAAAGCAAGGTATGAGATCTAATCATGCACAGAGAAAAAAAAGAGTAAAAGTGAAAGAGAATCACATAAAAGAGTTTTCATTCACAGCTTCAAACTGTGGCATTCTCTTTATCCGATGCTATTGTAGATAATGTTGCAGATAAAGATATAGACATATATAGAGTTTTGGTCGACAAATTAAACGAATATTTCTCACAAAAGCAGAACTACAGTTTTGAAAGACATCTATTCAGAAATATCTGTCCTACTGAAGGAGAGGCTTTTGTAAAATTTGTTTTGAGGTTGCGCCATTAAATTCAGAAATGTGACTTTGGGGCCACTAAAGCAGAATTCAAGGAGATTTCCCAAAAGGACGAGATAATCGACAGCTGGGCCGGGGTGAATCTAAAAAAGAAACTGCTGGAAAAAGAGTACACTTTGCCTCAGGTGATCAATGCCTGCCAAGTCGATGAGGACATTAATAAACAGTCGGAGATAATGCGTTCAAAGCCAGAAACCGAGGTTATAAGAAAAATCTCAGGAGGGCACGTGATCCCAAATATACCGTTTGAATGTGGAAGATGTGGTCGTAAAGGTCACAATAGCAGTAGCCCATCATGTCCAGCCACCAACCAAAAGTGCAATAAGTGCACACGGGTTTGCCATTTTGCCGCTAAGTTCAGAACGAATTTAAAACGACAGAGATCCCACGACCATCATGAAACAGCTAAACGACAACACAGCAACGAGCGTTTCGTGAAGGAAGAAGGTGACCTGAAACCCAGAACAAATTGTTTTAAGATCCAAAGCGATGATGAGGATGATTTAATTAAATCTCGAGTTGGTGGGCGCGAACTTTAGTTAGTGATTGGCTCGGGGTCCCGATTTAACCTAATAAGCCCAAAAAACTGGTCATGTCTTCAGATGGAGAACGTAACTGTATTCAACGTGTGACCAAATTCAACAAATTAGTTCAGAAGATATGCTTCACACGAATTGCTGCAAGTAATTTACGTTTTTGAAGCCCCTATATCCATTGGTCAAAATCGTCAAATTAAATGTCCTACGTCTCGGGCTTGAAGTTAAGAAAATAGAAAAAGTAACGCCGTTTCCAAAGTGGAAGGGGTTACCAGTGAAATTATCAATCAATGCAGACATCAAGCCAATTCAGCAACCAATTAGGCGAATAGCAATTGCACTTGATATCAAAGAACCAGTAATAGGCCATTCTCCTTGGATATCGCTCATGGTCATAACATTTAAAGAAAATGGCGATATCAGAATATGTGTAGACATGAGGCTTGCAAATAAGGCAATCTTGAGAGAGAATTATCCACGTTTATGATCAAATTGAGGGGCGCAATATACTGCACACGACTAGACCTAAAAAGTCCATATCATCAGTTGGAGCTAGATGAGTCGAGCCGGAGCATAATAACTTTCATTAGACCACTTGGGCTATTTAGGTACAAAAGACTTATGTTTGGCGCTAACTCTGTTCTGAGATTTTTTAAAGAACACTCGAGGAACTTTTAGCATTATGACGACGATACTATTATTTTTGGAATAAGTGAGAAGGACCATGACGATGCAGTCCAGAAACACAAAGATGGTCTGAAGGAAAATAACGACGTTTTGAATTCTGAAAAATACGTTTAGAAAACGCAGGAAGTTAAATTCCTAGGACATATATTGTCGGATGAAGGCATCGAAGTGGAGGAACAAGGAGGAGACCCGAAGTTTTTTAGGACTTGTTACTTATATTGGTAAATTTATTTCCGATCTGGCTAATCGCACAGAGCCCCTAAGATGATTGCTGAAAAAGGAGAACAAGTTCAATTAAGAGACTAAAAATAGCTCATCTGATCAAAGCCAATTTTCAAGAAGACATTCAGGAGTTCATCCTAATGCATAATGTTACTCCACATAGCACAACAGGGACCTCCCCTTCTGAACTCATGTTTAATCGAATGATTAGGGACACAATTCCAAATTCGCAAAACGAATTCGTTAAAGTTCATGACTCTGGAGAAAATGACAATGATTGCATAAAAAACATAAAGGTAAAGTAGATGCAGATAAGAAGGGAGGAGCGAAAGAGGTTAGCATTCAGGTGGGCGATCAAGTGTTTATCAAGAACGTGGTATTCCCAAAAAAGTTGACACCAAACTTTAATACAACAGTATATAAAGCTTTAGAGTGTAAAGGTAATATTGTAAAAGTGTCAGGTGGGGGAAGAACACTTATAAGGGATGCTAGCCACCTAAAGAAGGTTCCAGCTGCCAGTACAAGAATAGACGTCCCAGTTCTATCATCGACAATCGCGGATTTAAAAAACGTCAGCACCCGTTGGCGGACACATACATATGTGTACATATATTACAAAAGACAATTAAGAGTTTACATAAACAAACCAGTCGAAAAAGCTAGAGTGGAAGCCGACTGTAAGAGACCCTTTACTTATTCTTCAAAGAGGAAATAATTGTAACTTAGATACTTATACTTATATTTAAAAGCGCCGAAAAAGTATATACATACACATATGTAAAGTTAGTTAATAAATTACAGCTGTATTTAATAATTATTTAATAATAATAGTAGTATTATTTAATAATAATAGTGAAACAATTGCAATTTCACAGCAATCACATCTTGAAACTATCGAACGAAACGCACAAAACGAATTTCCAAACACTGAAAGCAAACGCTCATAGAGAAAAGCGTTAAGCGTTGGAGATAACGAGAGAGCGCAACGTGAATATCCAAAATTGGTTAAGTGCACACATACAGACATAAGTAAGCACGCTCCAAATAGCTTAGCGTGCCTATGTATGCTACACATGAATAAATATCATACAAAGGCCATCATACTGAATAACATTTAAAAAAAAGGAATGCAACCATTGAGACTGCACAAAATGCGAGAACTATAAAACGCGGTCCATCGCTTCACCTTGAAGTTATGAAGTCTAGCTCAGTTTATAATTGAGTCGGCTCATTATTCTATCTATTCTCTTTTTCTCTTTTTTCTGCTTAATATTCTATTTCTTTAGCTCAAGGTATTTTTACACCAAATTGTCTCATGCTAATATACATGTATGTATGTATGTATGTGCTTCGATTATAATACATTGGCATTTACAGAAGAATTTGTTTGAGAAATATTGTGTTACTTATTAATTGTGGTATTCATATTTTAATAATATTAAATTAATAAATTACAAAAATATTAGTATATAGCAATCAAATTAATCGGTTCGAAAATTACGATCTAAGTTGCAAAGGTTAAAATAAAGATCAAATTGACATGAAATAATAGAAACAATTATGTCTAGCAAGCTTCAGTGGGTATCGAGCCGCGGACCCAAATGCACAAGTCGACCACTTTAGCCAATGGACCACTTGTCCCATTTTCAGTAATTTAACAAATTGCAATTGATCTGCGTATGGTATTCAGGAGCCTACATTCCAAATTTTATCTTAAAATCTCTAGCTCTTATAGCTGTCTTATACGGACAGACAGACAGATAGACAGACGGACAGGTGTCAATCGACTCGGCTATTGATACTGATCAAGAATATATATACTTAATATGGTCGGAGATGCTTCCTTCTGCCTTTTACATACATTCACACAAATTCATTATACCCTTTATTGCCCATTTTTAATGGGCACAGGTTATAAACAACTTAAAGTAAAGGGTCTAAAAAAATTTCGAAATCGCTTGTATGTGAGTCCAACACTTCACCCACTAAGCCAACGACTACACTGCGAGCCGTCTGCTGTTTTGAAACTAAGGAAAATGTTTGTACATATAATTTAAAACGTTATATCTTGCAAAACCGAATTATCCCAGATATGAGCTATATTCCAAAATATGCATAATTTCAATAACTATTATACTATTATACTATCTAACTACTGATTTCTCGACCGATTTTTCTTACGGCACCAAACTAAAAACGCTATATTTTTCCAGCTAGAATTTGGCCCAATAAGTGTTATCCCCCCAAACCAACCTCTACAAAATCCATTTTAATATAAGTATAAACTCTTCTAATATAAAAAAATAATTTGGCATTCCGCACATTGCGCAAAAAGGTACAGTATTTGTATACTTAAAAAACCCTTCTGATCAGTGCCGAATGACAAACTATTTTTTTTATATTAGAACAGTTTATACTTATATTAAATTGGATTTTGTTCGACCTCTCGCAAAATTGCAACTTTGTTTGCAGAACTGTAATTTTCATTACATTATGCTAGTTGCTGCTGTTCTGACACTAAGGAAAATGTGTGTACATATAATTTAAAACGTTATATCTTGCAAAACCGAATTATCCCAGATATTCCACAAATTGCAAAATTTCAATACCTATTATACGTTGAAAATTGATCAAAATCGTATGTGTTTTCTTACAGAAGTGCCACAGAATTCCAAACCAACCGAAAACCAACTCAAGCTGATTTTAGATAACACAGACCCCTGTTCGAGCTGGTTTTAAAATCTCTAATACTTTGGCTAGAGATTTGCTCAATTTCAGTAATGTAAAACTTGCTTTATACCATAAGTGGTACTGTTTTGGAAAGGTTATTAAATTTCCGAAATATCTGTATAAACACATTTCAAAATTAAACATTTCTTAATTAATTATTTGAAATTATTCGAAATCTCTCGAAAATCTCTAGTACAATATGCAATACGTTGCTGACGTGCAAAACCGTCTCGAACAAAAGAGATGCCACCTTGTTTTGGAATTAATTTAACTTGATTAGGAGTATTTAAAATGTAATTGTAATTGCGCTTTATTATGTCTTATAAATATAACAATATTGTAATTTAAGTTGACAAAGTTGCAGCTCTATGGAGTGGACGGTTTAGTGTAGATAAAAAAATTACTGCAGCCCATCTGATATGTGTAAATGTATACAGTAAGATGAAGAGCGGCTTTGTTTACAAAAAGTGACGAAAGCTGCCAAAATGTAAGTCAGATTTTATTGCTCTTGATTTTTGGTCATATTTTTTTAATAATACGTGATACATAGGGAAAACATCGTACACGGCAGCAGGTCGCAATTTTCCTAAATTTTATGGAGAAGCATCTCGACATTGCGAGGGGATATTACCGTGACGACAGAGGGGCAGTAGCTGCAGCATAGATTGAGCTAACCAACGAGCTGAGTGCCAATGGTCCTCCATGCGGGGACATAGTTTTCTTTCCAGCAGTGGAAGTATAGTCCACAAGATTTTGCATACTGCCTGCCGAGAAACTGCCAAAACCTTGTCCTTTCCAATTACTTTTTAAAAGCAAACGACACCCAAGAAGCGAAACACCTTTGCCAGGTGCAGGATTATCAGAAATGTAACCATATCGACACTATAGTTATATCGAAATCAGTTCAAAATAAAAAAAACTTAATTGTACTGCATGAATGTACAGAACATACATAAGAACAAGGGTATAAAAAACGGTTACGTGCTGTCAGCAGTCGCCAGTGGATCTGATGCGCTTCTCAGTATCTTGCGCTCGATTTTTCTTGCTCAAACTGTTCTTTGCGCAAATGATCTATGGCCAGAAATCTTGCGAGAGGTATTTTTAAATTTGCTTTTAAAACTTCAGTGCTTCACAAATGTAAACAAATACAATTGGCATTCACCAACAATTGAACAAGTGACAAGAACACAGGGTTGTCACGCAACTTACATTTTTTTGCGGGCAAAATATTTGAATTTAGTTGTATTCAAATCACAAGGCAGAAGCCACAAGAAAAAACTATTTTCCGACTTATCAAATATATCGCTTAAACTCTGGGATCGACTTTAAAACAAGAATAAAAATAGGAAATACATTTTAGAACATTTTGTTTGCAAACAGTAGGAACTCTGCGCTGCCGTTCTCGTTTTTCACGTTTACTCCGACTAAATACTCCGAAAAATGAAATCTCTGAAAGTTCTGTGTCACCTACGGTTTGGATTGAGAGATTTGCAAACCAGCTCGAGTCAAAATCTCTAGAGATTTCTGTGGCACCCCTGAATATTTTTGAGGTCCCTATAAATTAAAGCTTGAACCTTGAATTTTGACACACATGACAAGAATAGTAGTTTAAAAGCGATATGTACTGAACATTTAATAACGGTCGGATAATACACTCGGAAGTTATACAAACTTCCTTTGTTGTGGGCAACCAAAAGTTTGACTATCGTCTAGATAACCGTATATTGAACCATATAGCGTTAATTGTTACAACCATCAACATAACTTTTAATACACAAAACTACTCTACAAATCAAACCTCATTTGCCCTGGACCAGAGTTTAACTTTGCACTATGCATATAAACAAACAAAACTTAAAGACAATCACATTAAACATACCGTGGCAATACTATACCCATTATATTAGTTTGGGGAAAACGTAATCCATTTTTTTTTTGGTATGTCAGTTTTGGTATCTTTTGGTTTGTAATCTGTTGGTCACTCTGATTTACTCTTGGGCTCGGAAAGGTGGGATTCCCCTTTAAAACACACTGTGTTCTGTTTTTTGATAGGTCGATTCCATTGAGAGATAAATTTTGTTAAACATGGAGACCAACATATTTAAAAAAAGTCGATATATTTTTCAAAGGCATATCGCAAGCAAGTTTTCTTATTCTTCAAAAAGGAAATAAGAGTAACAGTAATAGTATCTCATAGCGCGTTGTTACGTCAATGTGCTCTTCTTCTTCCTTTGGCCCGACACTGAGTAATATTGCGGTGTGAATAACTTCCGAGATTATTATTCGATCGTGATGAAATTTTCAGGAAACATTAGGACCCCACTGCTTGTCTTGTGTGCCGAAATTCAAGGCTCCAGTTTTCAAATTGACCATTACATGGGATTTCATGGGATATTTTTTTAATAACTACTGAGTTTTCCGATCGCCATGAAATTTACAGGATACATTGGGACACTGACACCCGTCCTGAGTGCTTTAATATTTTGGGTTTTATCGGATTTAAAAAAAATTGTTTTCGATTCTTATTACAGTACATATATTCTTGATCAGTATCGATAGCCGAATCGATGGACACCTGTCCGTCTGTCTGTCCGTCCGTCTGTATGAACGCGTGGAACTCAGAAACTATAATACCTAGAGACTTCAAATTTGGAAATACGAAGATCGAGTTTGTTTTAAATTTTCGATATCAAGACCCGTTTGTTTTAAAATTAGAAAAATTCAAGAAACAAATTTATGCCGCGCAGCCGATGCGTCCAAGCGCAGTCGCGGCGACGATATAACGAACGAAAAGTCGCGTTAGTTCATACATGTTTGATTTGCTTTTCGGCCGCTGTGGCGCTAAACATAAACAATCAACACCGGCAGTCCAGTGTTGCCAGACTATCGCAAGCTACCTACTCTCGATGCAACCAAAATCGACTTTAAGCGATATATTTAAATCCCATTATAATGAAAATTCTTTTCTTTGAACTCGACTGATCGGCTTGCTTTTGTTTGCGTTCATTCATTTTATTAGATATTTATTTATTCGGTATAATTTTGACATGTAATTTTTTACTATAATCGATGACAAAATTAGTTTTTTGTTACCTATACCACGTAAAAATTCAACATTTTGATAAAATATTGGATAAAATACTGTCCCACTTCCATAAAATGCGGCCGCATGATTGTTTTCTTCTATGCACAGGTTTCTTATGGGTTTCCGCACCTTCTATGTAACGGCTAAATGTCAATGATGCGCCTAGTGTAAATACAGTATGAGATAGCAGGCGCATTGTCCCCTGTGGGTACTGATCTAACCGGTGATCCGGCAGAGGCTGCTATTGGTGGAGTAACAATGGGCGCATTCAACAGGTAATTCTGATCAGTAATCATGATTCCTGATCACTACATTTTGCATTCAGCAGGACATTTTCGACAATCAGAAACGTCAACTTTTGGTATTGGTATCACAAATAAAGAATCGTAGAAATATTTTGATACGTGATACTGATTAATGATACTTTAGGACAAACAGCTGTTTATGTTCTGCTTTTCTGTGTTTACTTTTCATGTAGTAGGCTGACTTGTTAAAAAAGGTATCATGTCATTCAGCAGGTACTGATTATTGAACGATCATAAAAATGTTGTGATTACTGATCAGAATTACCTGCTGAATGCGCCACGCATTCATACAGACGGACAGACAGACGGACAGGTGTCAATCGACTCGGCTGTTGGTTCTATATATATTCTTTATGGGATCGGAGATGCTTCCTTCAGCCTGTTACATACATTCACACAAATTCCTTATACCCTTTTTGCCCATTTTTAACGGGAACAGGGTATAAAAAGTATAAAGGTCTATTAAGTTTGTCAACAAGTGCGTAACAGGTCGATGGAAGTCCGGCAGACCCCATAAAGTAAATATATTCTTGATCAGCATCAACAGCCAAGTCATGTCTGTCATGTTCGTCTCTTGTCTGAGCGCCTAGATCTCAGAGACTTTAGGAGCTAGAGTCACCAAATTTGGTATGGTGGTTCATCTATGGGCTAAGCAGATCAAATTTATCTCAAAATTTTGACACGCCCTCTTCCGCCTCCGTAAGTCAAAAACAAATTTTGGAAAACCCATATATTAGTGTTACTCTTATTTCCATTTTGAAGAATAAGTAAAGATTCTCTCATAGTCGACTTCGACTGTAGCCTTTCCGACTAGTTTGTTTTCCTATATACCTCAATTCCCAGACTATGTATTTGGTTATGACTTCCACATAATGGGCCAATCGTCTTTAAATCGAATCATTATATCATATAGCTGCCATTGGAACAATCGGTTTAAATAACATTTAATATTTGCCAATGAAACAAGCCGATCAGTCGAGCGCGCGCGACAGTAGGAAACCCTGTACAGATCTTCAAAGACAATTATTTTCATTATAATAGAATTTAAATATATCGCTTTAAGTCGATTTTGCTTGTATCGAGTGTAGGTAGCTTGCGATAGTCTGGAAACACTGGACTGCGCCTGTTGACTGATTATGTTTAGTTTATATAGTCGCCTCGGCGCATCGACTGCGCTGCGACGCATGTGCTGCGCTGCAAAAATTTGAAATTTGTAGTACACATTGAGAGTAGGATACTTAACATGTGTGCCAAATCTCAAGTCTTTAGCTTTAACATTGCTTATGCTATGATGATTTTTCTAATTTTAAGACAAACGGGACTTGATATCGAAAATTCAAAAAAAACTTGATCTGCGTATGGTATTTAGGAACCTACATTCTAAATTTGAAGTCTCTAGCTCTTATAGTTGCTGAGATCCACGCGTTCATACAGACGGGAAGACGGATGGACGGACAGGTATCAATCGACTCGGCTATTGATACTGATCAAGAATATATATACTATATAGGATCAGAGATGCTTCTTCTGCCTTTTACCTACATTCATATAAATTCATTATAAAAATCGGTTGAAAATTGAATGCAGGGTTCTGCAGGGGATGAAATCTTTGGAAGTGCCGCGACAGTAAAATATGCACGTACACGCACTTTAAAAGCCTAGAATGTAAAAATCTAATAATTATCAAAACAACGTGTTACAAGCAGCTTATACTGTATATACACTGGGCGCATCATTGACATTTAGCCGTTACATAGAAGGTGCGGAATTGTTTCCCATATGAAACCTGTGGATAGAAGAAGACAATCATGCGGTCGCATTTGTGGCGACCCAGGTACAGACAGGCTCGGCAGCGTCTCGGCGGCGAAAACAAATACTAATTCCTCGCGATATATTTTAAGTTCATAACTATCGATAACAAGTAAGGATTTACAATAACTTTAGAATTAACGACCTCTGGTCACTTTTGATCTCTGATGATATGAAGCAAAACGCACGCTTATGAAATAAAAGCTAGTTTTGAATATTGAATACTCTACACATCTTTCAACATGCGCCACACCATATGAAAGTGTGACAGCATTTCATCTAGTATTTTTCGAAATGTTGAATTTTTTGTGGTACCGGTAGCAAAAATCTGATATTTTAAACAATTACCGATAATTGTAAACAATTACCTGTCAAAAGTATACCGCTAGTAATTAAAATGACTGAACGCAAACCTAAGCAAAAAAAAATACTGTGAACAGAAGCGGAGGAAAATCTTCTAATATATTTGTGGGGGGATAAACAAGCTGATTTGCGTGGGGTGCGTAAAAACATCCACATACATATATGAAGAAATGAGCATGGAGATGAAGTTGCAAAGTTTTGAATATTCCTCCCAGGAAATAAAAACAAAGCTAGAAAATGTTCGCCGCAAATATGTGTAAGTAAAACCTACAATTATTAATGCAAGAAGATAATAAATTTTTTAATTTCTAGATTGGAGAAGTCGAAGACGGGACCGAGCGGAGGGTCTCCGTCCGATTGGGTCCATTTTCACAAGGTGGCCCAAGTGCTAGGACGCTCAAAATCCAGAAAATTTCTAGCTCACATTGAAAAAAGCACAAGTTAGTAAAATAATACATGTTTTAAAATAATTGTGTTTATAATTATTTTTATTTAAAAATGAAGGCTCAACGGATCCTAATGAGTCAATCTCATTCGATGAGTGCAGCGTGTCGTCGATTTCGGCAGCAGGGGAGCCAGCTGCAAAGAGAAAAAATCCAGTAATGAGCGGTCGGAGATCCTTGTGGAAGAGCAATGAAATCTCCGGAATGGCTGCAGAAAGTTTAGCTGTGATTGCAGAGGAGTCGAGGCGACCAAGTCGAGCGGTTCCTTAATTTGCAGGAACAATTCCTAGATTTGTTAAAAAAAATAAATATATAAGTATTCATACCAAATTATGAAGATATCGCGTTTCTTATTGTCTCTGCTTCTCTTCTTCGACTTGCACTTGAAGGAAGGTCTGCGAGAACTTCATCTTGATGAAAGTGCCCATCTCCACTGGCGTTGACATTTATTGGAGAATTTTCAATGCATTTCCGTTCTCTACGACTCGCCTGCACTTGGAGAGGTGATAGTTAAATTGTTTTTATTGGGGCAGCGCTGTCGCAGAGAATGGATACGGCTTCATAAGGGTTTTGGAGAATCTAAATGCCGAATCGCCCAATATCGAAACAGGTACCACAACTCCGCCTATTTCCTTAGAATTGTTCTCAAAAATGCCCGTCGGAGCGATTAGGCTCTTCAGCTGCGACTCCTCAAATACCTGGTGCATCTACCAGGTGCACCAACATTTATATATTTAAATCTATATCTGTGGATATAATTAAATAAAAGAATTAAGTTATATTTACACAAGTTAGTTCTTATCTTACTATGTACTTGTGGTCTACTAAAGCCAGTAGTATTACTGAATACCAACTTTTATAATTATAAAAATTCACCGCATCACTTTTAGGTGGGCTAATTTCGATGTGGGATCCATCTGAAAGTAAAAAGTTTATATGAATAAGCTATTATGACCAGAAATTTTTTACCAACCTATCGCACCAAAACATTAAAGAAACCCCAGCTCTTGAAATCCTTGCACACACTCCTCTACATTTTCCTGGGTTAGGAAATCGGAGGACAAAAATGCAGGCTTTACGTATTTCCAGACAGCCAAGCAAAACTCCTAAATAATATTACCCCGAATAGTCTGGCCACGGTGCGGAATTCTGCGGATGATCCCAGCGTAAATAGTGCGATGACCACCCTCTTATCCAGTGGAATACATGGTCTACAATTGGTATTCCGCTTGGTCATTGATGAAAGTCTTCCAACCAGGGCATAAAACTCTGCTCGATTCATCCGAAATTGTTTCTTAAAGAACCCCTCGGAATTGGAGGGAACATCCAGCTCCAAAAACTGCCCAAAACTTTCCTAAAGATTGAAATTATTGAAACAAGTCTGATGGCAAAATGTAAATGCAGAAACATACAATGGTCCACACGGATCTTTTGTAATGCACAGAATCCAACCTCAAAAGTGCCACTTTAAAATTAAAATGTGCTACACGCATTTGCTGCACTGTGGCGCCGACCAAGCCTTCATCTATCATGGATTCCTCCTTCACCAGCTCCATAAACATTTCGGAATTATAATTGCCAAATGCACCATTTGCCACATTTAACACGTTTTCACCACTCATTTTGTAACTTTATTACATAACATATTTATGTAATACTCGGCTGTTCATGCTGATTCAGAATATATATATTTTATGGGATCTGCCAGACTTCCTTCGACCTGTTACGCACATTTTAACAAACTTTATAGACATTTTTTCCATTTTTAAAGTAAAGGGTATAAAAACTATGAGAGACCCTTTAGTTATTCTTCATAAAGGAAATAGGAGTAACACTAATAGTACCCCATAGCGCGATGTAACGTCAATATGTTATTCTTCTTCCTTCGGCCCGACACGAGAAATATTGAGATTTGAATAACTTCCGAGTTTATTATCCGATCGCGAATTTTCAGGATACATCGGGACCCTGATGCTCGTTCTGTGGGCCAAAATGAAGGACTCTAGCTTTAATATTTTTCGTTTTATGGGTTATCAAAAATGTTGTTTTCGATTTACGGTAGCGGAAGGGGGCGTGTAAAAATTTTAGCATAAACTGGTACTGCTTAACCCATAGAGGAACCACCATACCAAATTTGGTGACTCTAGCTCTTATAGTCTCTGAGATCTAGACGCTCATATAGACAGACGGACATGACTCGCCTGTCGATGCTGAACACGAATAAATATACTTTATGGGGTCTGCCAGACTTCCTTAACAAACTTAATAGACCCTTATACTTTTCATACCTTGTGCCCATTAAAAAAGGGCAAAAAAGGGTATAATGAATTTGTGTGAATGTATGTAACAGGCAGAAGGAAGCATCTCCGACCCTATAAAGTGTATATATTATTGATCAGTATCAAGAGACGAATCGATTGACACCTGTCTGTCTGTCTGTCCGTCCGTCCGTCCATCTGTCCGTCTGTATGAACGCATGGATCTCAGCAACTATAAAAGCTTGTGACGCAGCATTCTGCTGACGTCACGATCACAAGTTGTACGACCCTAGCATGTAAGACAAATCATGTTTAATATCGATAGAAAGAAACCCACCCTGGTAGTTTACAGAGCTATGTTGGGCGATCGCGATATATCTTTTAAATACTATCGATATATCGACAAGCAACCCCTTTTGATAGCTTAACATAGCTCTGTTAATTTTAAGTGATACCGATAAGCTAGCGAGTTGGCAAGGCGGTGGATAGCGAAATATCGATAAGAAAAAGCTCACACCACTGACCAAGCGGCGATGGCGGCACTTTTTCGAGCGCGCCCAAAAGTGTTGGACGTATAGCGAAGAGACCAAGAAGAGACAAATTCTTGCAACTACGAGGATCAACAGAAATACAAGGAACACGAGGAAAACCCAAGCAACGATACCGGACAACGATTAGAAAATCACATGAACTGGAATTTGACGACGGTGAAGAACATAAGGACAACGGCAACGACAACACGGAAAATAATTTTGCGACGCGGGACCGCAGTGGCAGTGTGTGTGTGTGCAGCTTTCGCCATTTTTAGCAGCCAGCTTCGGCGTAGGAGAATTTGTCGGGTAAGCGGGCCACGACCGTTCTGTCGCTTAAGTGATCTAGTTAGGCAGGAACGCCCCAACTATATTATTGTGATCCCGCCATACGCCTGACAGCGCAAATAAAATAATTCGTTTTTGTATGAAAGCTAAATCAAATAGTTGTTATACCCTGTGGGGGTATATTAAGTTTGTTAAAAGTATGTAACGGGCAGAAGGAAGCATGGCCGACCCCATAAAGTATATATATTCTTGATCAGCATCAATAGCGGAGTCGATATAGCCATGTCCGTCTGTCCGTCGGTCTGTCGGTCTGTCCGTATGAATGAAAGGATCTCAGAGATGGTAAGAGCTGGAAGCTTGAACTTGGTGTCTTAGCACTGGTAATTTTTACAGGCAGATCAAGTTTATCTCTTTTTGGATGTCACGCCCTCTTTTCCCACAAATAAAGTAAAAGTATAAAATAAGAAGTTTTGTAGCTCAAAACCCTCATAACAAGAGAAATATAACAGCTAAAGACTTCACATTTAGCAGACATGATAAATATGTTGTGGTCAATGTATCCAGAAAATGTTATCACGATGCCACGCCCCCTCACCTACAAATCGGAAAAGCTTACAACAGGAGCAATATTACAGTTAGAGACTTCATATTTGGGACACATGATGAATATATTGTGGTCGATGTGTCCAGAAAATTGTATCGCGATGCCACGCCCCCTTTACCCACAAATTAAGTAAAACCTCATAAAGCAAGCAGTTTTGTAACTCAAAACCTCATAACAAAAGCAGTTTTCTTGCTAGAGACTAGAGATTTGACACACATGATGAATATTTTGTGGTCGATGTGTCCAGATAATTTTATCGCGATGCCACGCCCCCTTCACCCACAAATTAAGTAAAATTAAAGCAAGCAGTTTTGTAACTCAAAAACCTCATAACAAAAGCTGTTTTGTAGTTGGAAACTTGAGATTTGGCACACATAGGATGAATATTTTGGGGTTGATGTGGTTGTGGAAAATTGTATCACGATGCCACGCCCCCTTCGCCCACAAGAATTAAAAAACGAATTACTAGAGAATTTCATCTGGAGTGAATTTGAGCGGGTTCCTGGAAGCCCACATGGTGTATTACGGTCGGGGTTCTGACTGTTCGGCTTGTTTGATATATATTCTTGTGTGTGACTACGCGAAAGTGAAAAAGTGCAGCAACAAAATACCTGTGAACCAGTGTACGACCGGGCGCGTGCGAGGAAATTCTCATAAGCGAAACAATAAAGAATTTTACTCCCACGTTTCCTTATAACCATTTTCTTGCACTTCGTTGCCTGCGGCGATCATCGAGGATATCGGTTACGAGATAATAAAGAGTTTAACTCCCACATCTCTGCCGATAGTCCGCGACGGTTGCTAAGTTGGAACCCTGGTTCTAGAAAAGGTGACCAAACGGGATTAGCACTAGAGCGTCGTTTGAGGAGCAATAAAGAGTTATACTCCCACGCTCCCCGGCGACCGCTCTCGCCACCCGGTTACGGGGCTGATCGGGGTTCGTCTGGTACCGCGTCAGCACTGCTGAAACGGGCCACCGATCGAGAAGACCACCCCCCGAGTCCCAGTTAAATGCACCGGGGTTTACTCATGGTCAGTCGATCCTGCTGCGTGAGCGTCAGACGCTTTCGCAGTTCTCTCTATTAGTCCCAGAATTTTACAAATTTTCTGTAAAAGGCCTTGGCCGGACTGAGACGCCAACCCTGGCTGGAAAAACTTCGTTACAAGCTAGAGACTTCAAATTTGGAATGTAGATTCCAGAATATCATACGCAGTTCAAGTTTATTTTCAACTTTCGATATTAAGCCCCGTTTGTTATAAAATTAGAAAAATCAACATAACACAAGCAATGTAAAGCTAAAGACTTGATATTTGGCACACATGATAAGAAACTTGGACTTAATGTGCCCACAATTGGAAAAAGCTGATAGCAAGATCAGTTTTATAGCAAGTTTTCTCAAAATACTTTTGTTTTAAGACCTGCACAGGGTATCCTACTGTCGCTGCCCGCTCGACTGATCGGCTCGATTAAAGTAGAGTTTCTAGGACTAAAATCGATTCATTAGTAGTTCGGCCGTCTACTGATAAGCTAAAAGCAATTCAACATCAAATACACCAAAAGGTGTAATTAATTATTAACAGGCATTCATTCCACATAAAGCAACACTGGTCGAGCCGTTACATCGGTTATTAGACTCAAATGCCGTTTGTATTTGGAAACGTCAGATCGCAGACGGCTTTACTGCTGATAATAAAAAGCTTATCACGTCCGATAAGCTGACATACGGCGGTACAAAACGGAATCTCTAGTCATACATAATAATCTATCATCCTTAATGGTTACAACTTTAATATAATTTATCGCGAAGGATGTAAAATAGCCAACCCGGTTTTTTTGCGTCGTTTCCCAATATCGACCGAAAATAAAATCACAATAACTGAAGAGGTCCTTATGATTAAACTAGCAGGAACACCTGTCATCACCCTATTGGCGTCATACCCTTCAAAGGATTCAGCAGACTCAGTGTTGAACTAGGTGTTAAGGGGAAGGTCTATTGAAGTGAACGACGGTACATGCCCCACTAATCATCGTGGGAAATCACTAGCATCGCTTTCTGTTTTCGGCCAGCCTCCAATATTTACACTGGAACAGCCGACAGCACCCGAAAGCAGCACTGACAACACTACGAAATCATCTGTTATGACGTCGCGATGCAGCTCTGCCTTAGTTGGGACTGTCTTTCAGCCATAACCGACTATTTGATTCGAACCAAACTTTGTCAATATGTAAAAGACAATTCCAAACACACAATCAGTTAGCTTGGTTAATAAATCTTGAGAAACAACAGAGATTTTCACACTAAGCCACAATTTTCCAGCGATCGTTCCTATAACATATATATTATATAGTAGTCCGATTGGTTTTTTTATATATAGCTATGCCGCGTTAAAAAGTCTATATTGTGACTAGAAAAGTTAGCTGTAAATCAGCATGCATTAGAACTAATACCAAATTACTAACAATACTAACAAGCCAAACAGTCGGGATCCCAACGATCATATGCCCTGTGGCAGTACAGGGCCCCTCTCAAATTCGCTCCCTATGCATATATGAACAAACACGTCTTTTCGTTCGTTATATCGTCGCCGCGGCGCAGCGACTGCGCTGCGACGCATCGGCTGCGCTGCATATAATTGTTTATTGAATAACTCCTGAGTACTAAAATGTACAGCACACATTGGGACTAGTATACTTACCATGTGTGCCAAATCTCAAGTCTCTAGCTATAAAACTGCTCTTGTTATCAGCTTTTTCGAGTTATGGGCGAAGGGACCGTGGTATCGCGATGAAATTTTCTGTACACATTAGCCCAAGCTTCTTATCATGTGTGTCAAGTCTCAAGTCTCTAGCTGTAACATTGTTTATGTTATGGTAATTTTACTAATTTTAAAACAAACGGGGCTTGCAATCAAAAATTTAAATTAAACTTGATCTGCCTCCAAATAAAAGAAGTGCTGGTAGATCAAGTTCAAGTTTCTATCTCTTACCATCTCTGAGATCATTTCGTTCATACGGACAGAAGGACATGGCTATATCGACTCGGCTGTTGATGCTGATCAAGAATATATATACTTTATGGGGTCTGCCAGACGTCCTTAGACCTGTTACATACTTTTAACAAACTTAGTATACCTCACAGGGTACATAATTTACAATTAACAACAAGCCGATCAGTCAAGCGCGCGCGACAGTAGGATACCCTGTGCAGTTCTTTTAAGAGAAGTATTTTGATTTTAATGGGATTTAAATTTATCGCTTGATAACGATTTTGCTTGCATCGAGAGTAGATAGCTTGCGATATTCTGGCAATACTGGACTGCGACTGTTGATTTGGAAATTGTGTATGTGTAGCGCCACAGCGGCCGAAAGGCAAATCAAATTATCACATGCGCTCTCGCTTGCGCAAGTGGCATTTTCATATGCTCTCTTGCTCTGGCCAAGAAATTGAATTAAAACAAATTCCTTAATATCTCCTTTTTTGTGGGTCGATCGCTATAAAACTCTTATCAAATTCCTTAGCATTGTTGAACTGTTAATTTAGGATGTACTTACTTAACAAACATGAGTGTAAACAATCGCTAATAGAAATTTTACGTTACAATGGAGGCATTCAGCAGATAATTCAATCAGTAATCGCTACTTTATCTATGATCAATCAGTAATCAGTAATCAGTAATCAGTAAGGAAATGATACCTCTTTTTACAAATCAGACCCAAAACAGTCATAATATGTGGCAACTCTCTTAAAAAACGGCTGACCACTACCGAATTCTGATGCCGAATTTTATGCACCTCTATGTTGATTCCAAGTAGCTCTCACAATTATGCACATTGCGTAATAATAATGCGTTTTAAGCATTTTTAAAAATTTATTTGTTCAAGTTACGAAAAGAAAACACGGAAGAGTAGAACATAAACAGCTGTTTGTCAAAAAGTATCACTAATCAGTGTCATGTATCACACTATTTGTACGATACATTTGTTGTGATACCGATACCATAAATTCATACATTCACACAAATTCATTATACCCTTTTTTGCCCATTTTTAATGGACAGTCGGGGCGGGAGCGATGGTAGGCACAGGAACGATAGTAGTGGTGGAAGCGTGGAAAGTAACGATATGCTTCAGTCGAAGCTGACTATGAGTGACCCCGTACTCCGATCATTATCATATTTGGCCAATATAAAAGGATCATATTGCTTATATCTGGTGAGTTTAGTCCGGGTATCTGGGAAGACTATAGAGTGGTTCATACAGCAATATGATATAGTTGTCATTACTGAATCACATTTTCCAAATTGTTAATAGCATAATTATATAAATTTTTGTCTGGATATATAAATATTTTGTCTTAATAAATTATGAATTTCGACAGATAGATCCCATTGTAGCTATATGATATAGTAATACAATCCGGCCGGCTTCGAAATACAAACTGTCTGCAGCAATGAGACGTAGCTGTACCAAGTTTAATCCAGATAACTCTAAAACGGACATGGCGATTTCTCGGCTGTTTATGCTGATCAGGAATATATGTACTTTATGGGGTCTGCCAGACTTTCTTAGACTGTTAACCACCTTTTTCTCTGACGGTCTTAATAGACAGGGTCTAAGAAACAGCACTGTATTGTGGCTGTTTTGGGCTAGGTTCCACAGTGTCTACTTATGCTAATGGTACCTGAAGTACTCGCTTTGATGAATGCGAAAAATGATCATAATTTGTTTTTTGTTAAATAAGATAGCTTTATTCAGAGTTCTCATATTCTCATTTATAGAGTTTGTTATAACAAAAAGAAATTATTCCTTACATACTATATACATATGATGCGACTAGTCTAGACTTTGACTTATTTAAAAAAGTATTATTCTTGCTCTTCAATATGTTGTTTACATCATTCATCCTCATTTACATTAATACGATGTTTACATGCATACATGATGTGTGGTTAACAGACAATTTCAATACATACAATTATTACATATGTATATATAATGTGTTTTATTTACAGGTCTTAACTTTCTACGGGATACAGTTCTGATCCATTTATGTATAACAGTCGGAACCCCGACCGTAATATACCATGTGGCTCCACAGGGACCCGTTCCAATTCACTCCCGAAGTAATTATCTTGTAATTAGTTTTTTTTTTTCAATTTGTGGGCGAAGGAGGCGTTTCATCGTGATGAAATCGGCCCCAAAATATTCATCAAGTGTGCCAAATATGTAGTCTCTAGCTGTACAATTGCTCTTGCTATGAGGTTTTTCGATTTGTTAGCGAAGGGGACGTGGCAACCGAAAAAATATAAACTTGGTCTGCCTGCAAATATTAGCAGTGCTGGGAGACCAAGTTCAAGCTTTAAGCTCTTACCATCTCTAAGATCATTTTGCTCATACGAATGGACCGAGGGACGAACGGACCGACGGACATGTCTAAATCGACTCGGCTATTGATGCTGATTAGGAATATATATACTTTTTGGGAACGGCCACGCTTTCTTCTCCCTGTTACATACTTTTAACAAATTTAATATACCCCCACAGGATAAAAAATACGGGAAAAAACGAAAATGTAGACACACAAAAGTTTTTCTTCTTCTAGTTGACTTCTATATAAAGGTCGGTCGATAGGGGCGCCAGACCTGCGTTAAATCGGTAACGTCATCTTCTCGCGACGGTTCACTATTGACATCGTTCTGATGCTGCTGCTGTGTCTCCAATTGCTTCTGCGAATCTTGATGTTGGTGATGATGATGCAAGTGATAGTTCTGAGAGGCACCTTTCGAGGTCTGTTCGGATATGGTAATAGGTGCTTGCCGCTCATGCACGCCGACAACGAGGTCCCCGTTAGCACTACCACCAGTGCCTAATCCAATCTCAATGCTCGAACGGTTGCCTGCTAGTGAATTAATAGACAGTTGCTGGTCTGTAGCCAAGAACTGTTCCAACTTTTCGCTGCTGTGAAGATGCAGGTGTATCTGATTTTGGTTTACTGTTGAGTAGAGTTTCGGGTATAGCACAACTTGCGGCGGTGGTGCAGTTGCATGACCACCATTCCACCGAATTTACCTGCTGTTGCTGAACAACTGGCATATTGATAGTTATTATAGCCGTTGGACCAAGCGGCTGCATTGTTGTAGGCACTGGAGGTTGCTCCATAGTTGATAGACTCCAAATATGACTTGGACCCATGGCTACAAGAGATGGTCGTTTGATATGGATCGGCCGAAAAGCCATGCATATCCGAAAGTATCGTCGATATATGATAATTACCCGCATCCAGCGTGGTTGTATCAAAGCCACCCATGGCGTTACTATTATGATTCATGTACGATGTACTTGCCACTGGTAACGGTGCTGCGGCCGGGAGTGGTGGAGGCGGCGGTAATGTCACTTGATGCTGTAAGTGGTGCACGTGGTGATGATGCGTTGTATGGCTGACAAAGTGCGAGTGGTTGTGATGCGAATGATGATAGGGAAGACCGACGCCCAGAGGGCATACAACATTGGCACCAGAGCTGGTCGAGCCGGTCCATTCAGCTGCACCTATCATATCGGATTCTGCAAATATATATAAAACAATTGATATATATGTGTACAAATGTTGAAAGATGAAAAGAAAATAACAATTAATGTATTTAAAGACAAATAGCTAAATAACAAGAAACCTCCTGTCTTTCCATTGCGCCTCATTACCTGTACTTGTCCCAGGCGACCGCTCTCGACGCTCATCCGGATTGTCACCCGGTTACGGGCCTGGTTGGGGTTCGTCTGGTACCGCGTCAGCGTTGCTAAAACGGGCCACCGATCGAGAAAACCCCACCCCCCCCCCCCCAACTCCAGTTAAATGCACCGGGGTTTATTCATGGTCAGTCGATCCTGCTGCGTGAGCGTCAGACGCTTTCGCAGTTCTCTCTATTAGTCCCAGAATCTTACAAATTTTCTGTAAAGGCCTTGGCCGGACTGAGACGCCAACCCTGGCTGGAAAAACTTCGTTACAAGCTAGAGACTTCAAATTTGGAATGTAGATTCCAGAATATCATACGCAGTTAAAGTTTATTTTCAACTTTCGATATCAAGCCCCGTTTGTTATAAAATTAGAAAAATCAACATAACACAAGCAATGTAAAGCTAAAGACTTGATATTTGGCACACATGATAAGAAACTTGGACTTAATGTGCCCACAATTGGAAAAAGCTGATAGCAAGATCAGTTTTATAGCAAGTTTTCTAAAAATACTTTTGTTTTAAGACCTGCACAGGGTATCCTACTGTCGCTGCCCGCTCGACTGATTGGCTCGTTTAAAGTAGAGTTTCTAGGGCTAAAATCGATTCATTAGTAGTTCGGCCGTCTACTGATAAGCTAAAAGCAATTCAACATCAAATACACCAAAAGGTGTAATTAATTATTAACAGGCATTCATTCCACATAAAGCAACACTGGTCGAGCCGTTACATCGGTTATTAGACTCAAATGCCGTTTGTATTCGAAAACGTCAGACCGCAGACGGCTTTACTGCTGATAATAAAAAGCTTATCACGTCCGATAAGCTGACATACGGCGGTACAAAACAGAATCTCTAGTGATACATAATAATCTATCATCCTTAATGGTTACAACTTTAATATAATTTATCGCGAAGGATGTAAAATAGCCAACCCGGATTTTTTGCGGCGTTGCCCAATATCGACCGAAGATAAAATAACAATAACTGAAGAGGTCCTTATGATTAACATAGCAGGAACACCTGTCATCACCCCATAGGCGTCATACCCTTCAAAGGATTCAGCAGACTCAGTGTTGAACTAGGTGTTAAGGGGAAGGTCTATTGAAGTGAACGACGGTACATGCCCCACTAATCATCGTGGGAAATCACTAGCATCGCGTTCTGTTATCGGCCAGCCTCCAATATATATACTGGCTGACGTTATACGCAGGTCTCAGCACAGCCGACAGCACCCGAAAGCAGCACTGACAACACTACGAAAACATCTGTTATGACGTCGCGATGCAGCTCTGCCTTAGTTGGGACTGTCTTTCAGCCATAACCGACTATCTGATTCGAACCAAATTTTGTCAATATGTAAAAGACAATTCCAAACACACAATCAGTTAGCTTGGTTAATAAATCTTGAGAAACAACAGAGATTTTCACACTAAGCCACAATTTTCCAGCGATCGTTCCTATAACATATGTAGTATATAGTAGTCCGACGCATCGGCTGCGATGCATATAATTGTTTATTGAATAACTCCTGAGTACTAAAATGTACAGCACACATTGGGACTAGTATACTTACCATGTGTGCCAAATCTCAAGTCTTTAGCTATAAAACTGCTCTTGTTATCAGCTTTTTCGAGTTATGGGCGAAGGGACCGTGGTATCGCGATGAAATTTTCTGTACACATTAGCCCAAGCTTCTTATCATGTGTGTCAAGTCTCTAGCTGTAACATTGTTTATGTTATGGTAATTTTACTAATTTTAAAACAAACGGGGCTTGCAATCAAAAATTTAAATTAAACTTGATCTGCCTCCAAATAAAAGAAGTGCTGGTAGATCAAGTTCAAGTTTCTATCTCTTACCATCTCTGAGATCATTTCGTTCATACGGACAGAAGGACATGGCTATATCGACTCGGCTGTTGATGCTGATCAAGAATATATATACTTTATGGGGTCTGCCAGACGTCCTTAGACCTGTTACATACTTTTAACAAACTTAGTATACCTCACAGGGTATAATAAAAAATTTTATACATAATTTACAATTAACAACAAGCCGATCAGTCAAGCGCGCGCGACAGTAGGATACCCTGTGCAGTTCTTTTAAGAGAAGTATTTTGATTTTAATGGGATTTAAATTTATCGCTTGATAACGATTTTGCTTGCATCGAGAGTAGGTAGCTTGCGGTATTCTAACAACACTGGACTGCGACTGTTGATTTGGAAATTGTGTATGTGTAGCGCCACAGCGGCCGAAAGGCAAATCAAATTATCACATGCGGTCTCGCTTGCGCAAGTGGCATTTTCATATGCTCTCTTGCTCTGGCCAAGAAATTGAATTAAAACAAATTCCTTAATATCTCCTTTTTTGTGGGTCGATCGCTATGAAACTTTTATCAAATTCCTTAGCATTGTTGAACTGTTAATTTAGGATGTACTTACTTAACAAACATGAGTGTAAGCAATCGCTAATAGAATTTTTACGTTACAATGGAGGCATTCAGCAGATAATTCAATCAGTAATCGCTACTTTATCTATGATCAATCAGTAATCAGTACCTGCTGAAGGAAATGATACCTCTTTTTACAAATCAGACCCAAGGCAGTCATAATATGTGGCAACTCTCTTAAAAAACGGCTGACCACTACCGAATTCTGATGCCGAATTTTATGCACCTCTATGTTGATTCCAAGTAGCTCTCACAATTATGCACATTGCGTAATAATAATGCGTTTTAATTATCTAAAAAAAACTGCATCAAGCATTTTTAAAAATTTATTTGTTCAAGTTACGAAAAGTAAACACGGAAGAGTAGAACATAAACAGCTGTTTGTCATAAAGTATCACTAATCAGTGTCATGTATCACACTATTTGTACGATACATTTGTTGTGATACCGATACCATAAATTCATACATTCACACAAATTCTTTATACCCTTTTTTGCCCATTTTTAATGGACAGTCGGGGCGGGAGCGATGGTAGGCACAGGAACGATAGTAGTGGTGGAAGCGTGGAAAGTAACGATATGCTTCAGTCGAAGCTGACTATGAGTGACCCCGTACTCCGATCATTATCATATTTGGCCAATATAAAAGGATCATATTGCTTATATCTGGTGAGTTTAGTCCGGGTATCTGGGAAAACTATAGAGTGGTTCATACAGCAATATGATATAGTTGTCATTACTGAATCACATTTTCCAAAATATTTTGTCTTAATAAATTATGAATTTCGACAGATAGATCCCATTGTAGCTATATGATATAGTAATACAATCCGGCCGGCTTCGAAATACAAACTGTCTGCAGCAATGAGACGTAGCTGTACCAAGTTTAATCCAGATAACTCTAAAACGGACATGGCGATTTCTCGGTTGTTTATGCTGATCAGGAATATATGTACTTTATGGGGTCTGCCAGACTTTCTTAGACTGTTAACCACCTTTTTCTCTGACGGTCTTAATAGACAGGGTCTAAGAAACAGCACTGTATTGTGGCTGTTTTGGGCTAGGTTCCACAGTGTCTACTTATGCTAATGGTACCTGAAGTACTCGCTTTGATGAATGCGAAAAATGATCATAATTTGTTTTTTGTTAAATAAGATAGCTTTATTCAGAGTTCTCATATTCTCATTTATAGAGTTTGTTATAACAAAAAGAAATCCTTCTTTACATACTATATACATATGATGCGACTAGTCTAGACTTTGACTTATTTAAAAAAGTATTATTCTTGCTCTTCAATATGTTGTTTACATCATTCATCCTCATTTACATTAATACGATGTTTACATGCATACATGATGTGTGGTTAACAGACAATTTCAATACATACAATTATTACATATGTATATATAATGAGTTTTATTTACAGGTCTTAACTTTCTACGGGATACAGTTCTGATCCATTTATGTATAACAGTCGGAACCCCGACCGTAATATACCATGTGGCTCCACAGGGACCCGTTCCAATTCACTCCCGAAGTAATTATCTTGTAATTAGTTTTTTTTTCAATTTGTGGGCGAAGGAGGCGTTTCATCGTGATGAAATCGGCCCCAAAATATTCATCAAGTGTGCCAAATATGTAGTCTCTAGCTGTACAATTGCTCTTGCTATGAGGTTTTTCGATTTGTTAGCGAAGGGGACGTGGCAACCGAAAAAATATAAACTTGGTCTGCCTGCAAATATTAGCAGTGCTGGGAGACCAAGTTCAAGCTTTAAGCTCTTACCATCTCTAAGATCATTTTGCTCATACGAATGGACCGAGGGACGAACGGACCGACGGACATGTCTAAATCGACTCGGCTATTGATGCTGATTAGGAATATATATACTTTTTGGGAACGGCCACGCTTTCTTCTCCCTGTTACATACTTTTAACAAATTTAATATACCCCCACAGGATAAACAAGCCGAACAGTCGGGACCCCGACCGTAATATACCCTGTGGGTTTACAGGAACCCGCTTAAATTCACTCCAGATGAAATTCTCTAGTAATTCGTTTTTTAATTTTTGTGGGCAAAGGGGGCGTGGCATCGTGATAAATTTTTCTGGACACATCAACCACAAAATATTCATCATGTGTGCCAAATCTCAAGTCTCCAGCTACAAAACTGCTTTTGTTATGAGGTTTTTGAGTGACAAAACTGCTTGCTTTATGAGGTTTTACTTAATTTGTGGGTGAAGGGGGCGTGGCATCGTGATACATTTTTCTGGACACATCAACCACAAAATATTCATCATGTGTGCCAAATCTCAAGTCTCCAGCTACAAAACTGCTTTTGTTATGAGGTTTTTGAGTGACAAAACTGCTTGCTTTATGAGGTTTTACTTAATTTGTGGGTGAAGGGGGCGTGGCATCGCGATACATTTTTCTGGACACATCAACCACAAAATATTCATCATGTGTGCCAAATCTCAAGTCTCCAGCTACAAAACTGCTTTTGTTATGAGGTTTTTGAGTGACAAAACTGCTTGCTTTATGAGGTTTTACTTAATTTGTGAGTGAAGGGGGCGTGGCATCGTGATACATTTTTCTGGACACATCAACCACAAAATATTCATCATGTGTGCCAAATCTCAAGTCTCCAGCTACAAAACTGCTTTTGTTATGAGGTTTTTGAGTGACAAAACTGCTTGCTTTATGAGGTTTTACTTAATTTGTGGGTGAAGGGGGCGTGGCATCGCGATACATTTTTCTGGACACATCAACCACAAAATATTCATCATGTGTGCCAAATCTCAAGTCTCCAGCTACAAAACTGCTTTTGTTATGAGGTTTTTGAGTGACAAAACTGCTTGCTTTATGAGGTTTTACTTAATTTGTGGGTGAAGGGGGCGTGGCATCGCGATACATTTTTCTGGACACATCAACCACAAAATATTCATCATGTGTGCCAAATCTCAAGTCTCCAGCTACAAAACTGCTTTTGTTATGAGGTTTTTGAGTGACAAAACTGCTTGCTTTATGAGGTTTTACTTAATTTGTGGGTGAAGGGGGCATGGCATCGCGATACAATTTTCTGGACACATCGACCACAAAATATTCATCATGTGTCCCAAGTCTGAAGTCTCTAACTGTAATATTGTTCTTGTTATAAGCTTTTCCGAATTGTAGGCGAGGGGGGCGTGGCATCGTGATAATATTTTCTGGACATATTGACCACAAGATATTTATTATGTGTGCTAAATGTGAAGTCTTTAGCTGTTATATTGCTCTTGTTATGAGGGTTTAGAGCTACAAAACTGCTTGTTTCATACTTTTTTCTTGCTTAGTTTGTGGGCAAAGAGGGCGTGGCATCCAAAAAAAAAGATAAACTTGATCTGCCTGCAAAAATTACCAGTGCTGGGACACCAAGTTCAAGCTTCTAGCTCTTACCATCTCTGAGATCCTTTCGTTCATACGGACGGACCGACAGACCGACAGACCGACAGACCGACGGACAGACGGACAGACGGACATGGCTATATCGACTCGGCTATTGATGCTGATCAAGAATATATATACTTTATGGGGTCGGCCATGCTTCCTTCTGCCCGTTACATATTTTTAACAAACTTAATATACCCCCACAGGGTATAAAAATACGGGAAAAAACGAAAATGTAGACACACAAAAGTTTTTCTTCTTCTAGTTGACTTCTATATAAAGGTCGGTCGATAGGGGCGCCAGACCTGCGTTAAATCGGTAACGTCATCTTCTCGCGACGGTTCACTATTGACATCGTTCTGATGCTGCTGCTGTGTCTCCAATTGCTTCTGCGAATCTTGATGATGGTGATGATGATGCAAGTGATAGTTCTGAGAGGCACCTTTCGAGGTCTGTTCGGATATGGTAATAGGTGCTTGCCGCTCATGCACGCCGACAACGAGGCCCCCGTTAGCACTACCACCAGTGCCTAATCCAATCTCAATGCTCGAACGGTTGCCTGCTAGTGAATTAATAGACAGTTGCTGGTCTGTAGCCAAGTACTGTTCCAACTTTTCGCTGCTGTGAAGATGCAGGTGTATCTGATTTTGGTTTACTGTTGAGTAGAGTTTCGGGTATAGCACAACTTGCGGCGGTGGTGCAGTTGCATGACCACCATTCCACCGAATTTACCTGCTGTTGCTGAACAACTGGCATATTGATAGTTATTATAGCCGTTGGACCAAGCGGCTGCATTGTTGTAGGCACTGGAGGTTGCTCCATAGTTGATAGACTCCAAATATGACTTGGACCCATGGCTACGAGAGATGGTCGTTTGATATGGATCGGCCGAAAAGCCATGCATATCCGAAAGTATCGTCGATATATGATAATTACCCGCATCCAGCGTGGTTGTATCAAAGCCACCCATGGCGTTACTATTATGATTCATGTACGATGTACTTGCCACTGGTAACGGTGCTGCGGCCGGGAGTGGTGGAGGCGGCGGTAATGTCACTTGATGCTGTAAGTGGTGCACGTGGTGATGATGCGTTGTATGGCTGACAAAGTGCGAGTGGTTGTGATGCGAATGATGATAGGGAAGACCGACGCCCAGAGGGCATACAACATTGGCACCAGAGCTGGTCGAGCCGGTCCATTCAGCTGCACCTATCATATCGGATTCTGCAAATATATATAAAACAATTGATATATATGTGTACAAATGTTGAAAGATGAAAAGAAAATAACAATTAATGTATTTAAAGACAAATAGCTAAATAACAAGAAACCTCCTGTCATTACCTGTACTTGTCCCAGGCGACCGCTCTCGACGCTCATCCGGATTGTCACCCGGTTACGGGCCTGGTTGGGGTTCGTCTGGTACCGCGTCAGCGTTGCTAAAACGGGCCACCGATCGAGAATACCCCACCCCCCCCCCCCAACTCCAGTTAAATGCACCGGGGTTTATTCATGGTCAGTCGATCCTGCTGCGTGAGCGTCAGACGCTTTCGCAGTTCTCTCTATTAGTCCCAGAATCTTACAAATTTTCTGTAAAAGGCCTTGGCCGGACTGAGACGCCAACCCTGGCTGGAAAAACTTCGTTACAAGCTAGAGACTTCAAATTTGGAATGTAGATTCCAGAATATCATACGCAGTTCAAGTTTATTTTCAACTTTCGATATCAAGCCCCGTTTGTTATAAAATTAGAAAAATCAACATAACACAAGCAATGTAAAGCTAAAGACTTGATATTTGGCACACATGATAAGAAACTTGGACTTAATGTGCCCACAATTGGAAAAAGCTGATAGCAAAATCAGTTTTATAGCAAGTTTTCTAAAAATACTTTTGTTTTAAGACCTGCACAGGGTATCCTACTGTCGCTGCCCGCTCGACTGATCGGCTCGTTTAAAGTAGAGTTTCTAGGGCTAAAATCGATTCATTAGTAGTTCGGCCGTCTACTGATAAGCTAAAAGCAATTCAACATCAAATACACCAAAAGGTGTAATTAATTATTAACAGGCATTCATTCCACATAAAGCAACACTGGTCGAGCCGTTACATCGGTTATTAGACTCAAATGCCGTTTGTATTTGGAAACGTCAGATCGCAGACGGCCTTACTGCTGATAATAAAAAGCTTATCACGTCCGATAAGCTGACATACGGCGGTACAAAACAGAATCTCTAGTGATACATAATAATCTATCATCCTTAATGGTTACAACTTTAATATAATTTATCGCGAAGGATGTAAAATAGCCAACCCGGATTTTTTGCGGCGTTGCCCAATATCGACCGAAGATAAAATAACAATAACTGAAGAGGTCCTTATGATTAACATAGCAGGAACACCTGTCATCACCCCATAGGCGTCATACCCTTCAAAGGATTCAGCAGACTCAGTGTTGAACTAGGTGTTAAGGGGAAGGTCTATTGAAGTGAACGACGGTACATGCCCCACTAATCATCGTGGGAAATCACTAGCATCGCTTTCTGTTTTCGGCCAGCCTCCAATATTTACACTGGAACAGCCGACAGCACCCGAAAGCAGCACTGACAACACTACGAAAACATCTGTTATGACGTCGCGATGCAGCTCTGCCTTAGTTGGGACTGTCTTTCAGCCATAACCGACTATTTGATTCGAACCAAACTTTGTCAATATGTAAAAGACAATTCCAAACACACAATCAGTTAGCTTGGTTAATAAATCTTGAGAAACAACAGAGATTTTCACACTAAGCCACAATTTTCCAGCGATCGTTCCTATAACATATATATTATATAGTAGTCCGATTGGTTTTTTTATATATAGCTATGCCGCGTTAAAAAGTCTATATTGTGACTAGAAAAGTTAGCTGTCAATCAGCATGCATTAGAACTAATACCAAATTACTAACAATACTAACAAGCCAAACAGTCGGGATCCCAACGATCATATGCCCTGTGGCAGTACAGGGCCCCTCTCAAATTCGCTCCCTATGCATATATGAACAAACACGTCTTTTCGTTCGTTATATCGTCGCCGCGGCGCAGCGACTGCGCTGCGACGCATCGGCTGCGCTGCATATAATTGTTTATTGAATAACTCCTGAGTACTAAAATGTACAGCACACATTGGGACTAGTATACTTACCATGTGTGCCAAATCTCAAGTCTCTAGCTATAAAACTGCTCTTGTTATCAGCTTTTTCGAGTTATGGGCGAAGGGACCGTGGTATCGCGATGAAATTTTCTGTACACATTAGCCCAAGCTTCTTATCATGTGTGTCAAGTCTCAAGTCTCTAGCTGTAACATTGTTTATGTTATGGTAATTTTACTAATTTTAAAACAAACGGGGCTTGCAATCAAAAATTTAAATTAAACTTGATCTGCCTCCAAATAAAAGAAGTGCTGGTAGATCAAGTTCAAGTTTCTATCTCTTACCATCTCTGAGATCATTTCGTTCATACGGACAGAAGGACATGGCTATATCGACTCGGCTGTTGATGCTGATCAAGAATATATATACTTTATGTCTGCAGCAATGAGACGTAGCTGTACCAAGTTTAATCCAGATAACTCTAAAACGGACATGGCGATTTCTCGGCTGTTTATGTTGATCAGGAATATATGTACTTTATGGGGTCTGCCAGACTTTCTTAGACTGTTAACCACCTTTTTCTCTGACGGTCTTAATAGACAGGGTCTAAGAAACAGCACTGTATTGTGGCTGTTTTGGGCTAGGTTCCACAGTGTCTACTTATGCTAATGGTACCTGAAGTACTCGCTTTGATGAATGCGAAAAATGATCATAATTTGTTTTTTGTTAAATAAGATAGCTTTATTCAGAGTTCTCATATTCTCATTTATAGAGTTTGTTATAACAAAAAGAAATCCTTCTTTACATACTATATACATATGATGCGACTAGTCTAGACTTCGACTTATTTAAAAAAGTATTATTCTTGCTCTTCAATATGTTGTTTACATCATTCATCCTCATGTACATTGTTTGCGGCTACTGAGCTTTTTCAGCAGCGATCTTAAGTTTAAGAACGAGATTTTAATGTTTTATTATTGTTTTATAAAATAGTCTTTTTATTTCCGTGATTTAATTAATATTTCGATGCAGTGCAGAAGTGATGCGTCTGCACTCAACAAGATTCAAAAACGAGCGAAAAAACAATGAAAGATTGAGTGAGTTTACGTTAATGAGTGATAATTGAGAACAATGCGAGATATGACGTATTATTAAGCTGAATTGTTGAGAGGCGGCTGCTGCTGCTGCTCCGAACATACGATGTTTACATGCATACATGATGTGTGGTTAACAGACAATTTCAATACATACAATTATTACATATGTATATATAATGAGTTTTATTTACAGGTCTTAACATTCTACGGGATACAGTTCTGATCCATTTATGTATAACAGTCGGAACCCCGACCGTAATAAACCATGTGGCTCCACAGGGACCCGTTCCAATTCACTCCCGAAGTAATTATCTTGTAATTAGTTTTTTTTTTCAATTTGTGGGCGAAGGAGGCGTTTCATCGTGTCGAAATCGGCCCCAAAATATTCATCAAATGTGCCAAATATGTAGTCTCTAGCTGTACAATTGCTCTTGCTATGAGGTTTTTCGATTTGTTAGCGAAGGGGACGTGGCAACCGAAAAAATATAAACTTGATCTGCCTGCAAATATTAGCAGTGCTGGGAGACCAAGTTCAAGCTATAAGCTCTTACCATCTCTAAGATCATTTTGCTCATACGAATGGACCGAGGGACGAACGGACCGACGGACATGTCTAAATCGACTCGGCTATTGATGCTGATTAGGAATATATATACTTTTTGGGAACGGCCACGCTTTCTTCTCCCTGTTACATACTTTTAACAAATTTAATATACCCCCACAGGATAAGAAATACGGAAAAAAACGAAAATGTAGACACACAAAAGATTTTCTTCTTCTAGTTGACTTCTATATAAAGGTCGGTCAATAGGGGCGCCAGACCTGCGTTAAATCGGTAACGTCATCTTCTCGCGACGGTTCACTATTGACATCGTTCTGATGCTGCTGCTGTGTCTCCAATTGCTTCTGCGAATCTTTATGATGGTGATGATGATGCAAGTGATAGTTCTGAGAGGCACCTTTCGAGGTCTGTTCGGATATGGTAATAGGTGCTTGCCGCTCATGCACGCCGACAACGAGGCCCCCGTTAGCACTACCACCAGTGCCTAATCCAATCTCAATGCTCGAACGGTTGCCTGCTAGTGAATTAATAGACAGTTGCTGGTCTGTAGCCAAGTACTGTTCCAACTTTTCGCTGCTGTGAAGATGCAGGTGTATCTGATTTTGGTTTACTGTTGAGTAGAGTTGCGGGTATAGCACAACTGGCGGCGGTGGTGCAGTTGCATGACCACCAGCTCCACCGAATTGACCTGCTGTTGCTGAACAACTGGCATATTGATAGTTATTATAGCCGTTGGACCAAGCGGCTGCATTGTTGTAGGCACTGGAGGTTGCTCCATAGTTGATAGACTCCAAATCTGACTTGGACCCATGGCTACTAGAGATGGTCGTTTGATATGGATCAGCCGAAAAGCCATGCATATCCGAAAGTATCGTCGATATATGATAATTACCCGCATCCAGCGTGGTTGTATCAAAGCCACCCATGGCGTTACTATTATGATTCATGTACGATGTACTTGCCACTGGTAACGGTGCTGCGGCCGGAAGTGGTGGAGGCGGCGGTAATGTCACTTGATGCTGTAAGTGGTGCACGTGGTGATGATGCGTTGTGTGGCTGGCAAAGTGCGAGTGGTTGTGATGCGAATGATGATAGGGAACACCGACGCCCAGAGGGCATACAACGTTGGCACCAGAGCTGGTCGAGCCGGTCCATTCAGCTGCACCTATCATATCGGATTCTGCAAATATATATAAAACAATTGATATATATTTGTACAAATGTTGAAAGATGAGGAGAAAATAACAATTAATGTATTTAAAGACAAATAGCTAAATAACAAGAAACCTCGTGTCTTTCCATTGCGCCTCATTACCTGCACTTGTCACAAACATTAGTTAGCGTAGCATGTTATGAGCGAAATGGAAATTGAAAAATATTTGCATACACTCTGGCAAGACCCACGTGATTGCTCCCCCGCTTTCCCCCTGGCTTTCCTTCCAGTACTCTGCGGCGGCAAGGGGTTAAGCGAAAGAGTATTTTAAGGCATACCTCGGGAAACGACAACAACAGCGGGGTGTCTCCGTCTCCCTCATCATAATCAAACGGCTGAACGTCAATCGCATATTTTAATTAATTATGCGGAGCCAGTATCACAGAATCACAGTTAAGCAAACCGAAGGCTCCAAAATGCAAACAAAAAGTGCCAAAGTTTTCGCTGATTTAATCAAATTTATTAAAAGTGTAAGATATGTATATCAGAGGGTGGGCAGATAAATAGTCGGCCTACCAAAGAATTGTTCTCTATTTTTTTTATTTTCTCAAATACCTTCCCTAAAATGAGGATTGTTCGGGTCCTCAAAATAGGCGTTTGTTTCACAGATGATTTGTTCATTTGAATGAAATTTCTTTCCACCAAGCAATTTTTATACCCTGGGCCCATTAAAATTTGTGTGAATGTATGTAACAGGCAGAAGAAAGCATCTCTGACCATATAAAGTATATATATTCTTAATCAGTATCAATAGCCGAGTCGAATGACACCTGTCCGTCTGTCTGTCTGTCCGTCCGTATGTCCGTCCGTCCATCCGTCCGTCCGTCTGTCTTTCCGTCTGTATGAACGCGTGGAACTCAGCAACTATAAGAGCTAGAGACTTCAAATTTGGAATATAGGTTCCTGAATACCATACCCAGATCAAGTTTATTTTTAATTTTCGATACCAAGTCCCGTTGGTTGTAAAATTAGAAAAATCACCATAACATAAGCAGTGTTAAAGCTAGAGACTTGAGATTTGGCACACATGATAAAAAGCTTGGGATTAATGTGACCCGAAAATCGCGATGTCACGCCCCCTTCGCCCATAACTCGAAAGAGCTGATAACTAGAGCAGTTAGCTAGAGACTTGAGATTTGGAACACATGGTAAGTATCCTACTCTCAATGTGTGCTACAAATTTCTGTACGATCGGATATCGAGCTCAGAAGTTATTCAAGTTATTTTCAGCGCAGCAGATTCGTCGCAGCGCAGTCGCTGCGCCGCGGCGACGATATGACGAACTAAACATAATCAATCAACAGCCGTAGTCCAGTGTTGTCAGACTATCGCAAGCTACCTACACTCGATGCAAGCAAAATCGACTTCAAGCGATATATTTAAGTTCTATTTTAATGAAAATACTTGTCATTGAAGATCTGCACAGGGTTTCCTACTGTTTTAAGTTTGGAAAAAGATAATATTCACAGGGTGTCCCAAATCTGAAGAATATGGGGGATGGCGAAAATGTTCGTAATTTCGTACTGGGCGATTCCGTACTGGGCGATTCCGACGTGGTCGAAGTAAGACGAAGTATAGAAAATGAGAGTTTCGGAGAACGGCATGTGCTGAGAGCGTGGTACTCTCTTTTTAATAACTGTGAACAGCTTTTGCGACACAATAAAGTGTGAAGTTTAACTGCGCAGTTATGTGTTGCATTATTTTGTGTTATAAAAAATGATTTTTTTTTATAACAACATAAATTCTAAGGTTAGCATGATTAAGATTTTATTTCAAAATGATTTAAATAATGTCTTCTAATAGATTAACAACTTAATTACCTAGGCTAGACTCACGTGGCAAAAAAGAAATCGGTCATTTCTCTACCTGGAAAATCCTTAAATGCAGTTTGATAGAGAATTGTCCAAAATTTATAAATCCGTTTCGTTTTATTAAGAGTTTTGGTGGTAGAGCCCATCAAACATTAAAAAATTTCGTTTTTTATAAAATTTGTTTTTTTATAAAAAAATTTTTCATCTTTGCGATGAAATTGTATCCATGTGGTTCAATAAATTATCAGTCTCTTAATTGTATCTGATAGGTGTGTCAATTCTAAAGCGAATGGTATAAGAATATTGTTTTGTTTTAAAGTATTTTAAGTAATATATTTACTAAAGCACTGTTTTTGACATAGTTTTTAAACTTTACCTAGACTTTTTGCACAAAGTCCAGGCTTTTTCAGGCAAACGGGTATATACACGTTATTATGTGGATATTTCTGCAACAACTTCAAGAAAGATTTGGTGCCAAGAAGAGCCAGTTAACTTTTTATTTAATAACAATTAACGCACACCGTCTTTAAACGGGTCAAAATAGCGTTGCGGAGCATCCAAAATGGGGCCGGGTCGAATTTTTGCGTTAGCTATGGTACGGAATGGTCGTCATTTTAACGTGTTTCCGTTAAACTATACCTTTTATTGAACACTTTACCATTAATATAAAATTACGAATTCATTGTCTACCCAAATAAATTAATGTAACCCAATCAAACAGGTAGTGATTATGTAATTTATAACCCTTTTTCGTACTCAATTTC
>OY282582.1:4398973-4491357 GCA_958299025.2 Drosophila histrio
GTTTAATTGAAAT
Organism: Drosophila histrio; assembly: GCA_958299025.2. Lineage (NCBI taxonomy): Eukaryota > Metazoa > Arthropoda > Insecta > Diptera > Drosophilidae > Drosophila > Drosophila histrio. The sequence continues at coordinate 4,398,987 of OY282582.1, forward strand.
AACATAATGTTTTTTTTTTACGAGAATTTACGCAATAAATATATATTGGAAACATGACATCCATCATATATGTTCTCTATAGTGTATATATGTATTTAAAACATTAATTTATATATAATAATGTATGTAGAATCACAAATTTACACATAGATTACAAAAAAAACATACGATGAATGTCGCTTTTCACGAAAATCATCGTATAAGCACAAAATCCAACTTTGAACAACTGCTGGCAAAATCCCGTAAAAACAAAAAGTAATTTCAATTAAACTTTTATATTATATTTTTGGTTTATTTTATATTTATATAAATTAATAACAATAAAAGTATTTAATTAATGTTCTTGTTTATTTCATTTTTCTCAGCTATGTCTTCAAGTTCGTAGCCTATGTACATTAAATCTACTATTTCTTTAGTATTAAACTCTTGCAGTTCAAGTCTACTGTACTCATAACGGTCAATATAAACTATTCTTTGCTTGAAACATCAATAAAGATCTGAAATACATCTCGAATTTTCAAAAACATTTTGCGGCTTCAATAGTTGATTTATTTTATAAAACACTAATCAGCACAGTTGAATATATATTATATATATTATTACTTATAACATTAGGTAGCACAAAAGGTTAAACAAGTGTAGTCCTTTAAAATTTACAAACTTAGGTAATTTGATTTATTAAACGTGGAAATTGAGTACGAAAAAAGGTTATGAACTACATAATCACTACCTCTTTGTGTGGGTTACATTCATATATTTAGGTACTCAATGAAATGTTAATATTATATTTGGGTAAAGCGTTCAATAAAAGGTATAGTTTAACGGAAACACGTTCAAATGTTGCCAAAACGACTATTATTATTAATATTATATTTGGGTAAAGCGTTCAATAAAAGGTATAGTTTAACGGAAACACGTTCAAATGTTGCCAAAAAGACTATTCCGCACCGTAGGTAGCGCAAAAATGCGAGACCGGCGCCATTTTGGGTGTTTACAACGCAATTTTGACCCTTTTAAAAGCGGTGTGCGTTAATTTTTTATTGAATAAAAAGTTAACTGGCACTTCTTCCCACCTAGTCTTTCTTGAAGTTGTTGCTGAAATATCCACAGAATAACATGTATATACCCGTTTTCCTGGACAAGCCTGGACTTTATGCTAAAAGTCTATCTAAAGTTCAATAACTATGTAAAATAATATTTAAAATACTTCAAAACTAAACAAGCCGATCAGTCGAGCGGGCGCGACAGTAGGATACCCTGTGCAGGTCTTCAAAGAAAAGTATATTCATTATAATGGGATTTAAATATATCGCTTGAAGTCGATTTTGCTTGCATCGAGAGTAGGTAGCTTGCGATTATCTGGCCACACTGGACTGCGGCTGTTGATTGTTTATATTTAGTTCGGTATAACGTCGCCGCGGCGCAGCGACTGCGCTGCTACTGCGCTGCGACGCATCTGCTGCGCTGCATAAAATTTGTTTCTGGAATAACTTCTGAGTTCAATATCCGATCGTACTGAAATTTGTTGCACACATTGAGAGTAGGATACTTATTATCTCAAGTCTCTAGCTATAAAACTTCTCTTGTTATCAGCTTTTCCGAGTTATGGACGAAGGGGGCGGGGCATCGCGATGAAATTTTCAGGACACATTAAGTCCAAGCTTTTTATCATGTGTGCCAAATTTCAAGTCTCTAGCTTAGACATTGCTTATGTTATGGTGATTTTTCTAATGATGTTTTGATCTGCGTATGGTATTCAGGAACCTACATTCCAAATTTGAAGTCTCTAGCTCTTATAGTTTCTGAGATCCACGCGTTCATACAGACGGACAGACGGACGGACGGACGGACAGACAGACGGACAGGTGTAAGTCGACTCGGCTATTGATACTGATCAAGAATATATATACTTTATAGGGTCGGAGATGCTTCCTTCTGCCTGTTACATACTTTCACACAAATTCATTATAGCCTTTTTTGCCCATTTTTAATGGGCACAGGCTATGAAAATTACAGCATTTTTATACCATTCGCTTTATAATCGACACACCTATTAGATAAAATTAAGAAACTGAAAATTCATTGAACCATTTGGATACAATTTCATCGCAAAAATGAACAATTTTTCATAAAAATCATTTTTATTAACAAACCTATTTTTTTTCATGTTTGATGGGCTCTACCGCCGAAACCGTTTGCCCAAATTAAAAAACTAAACGAATTTATAAAATTCGGACAATTCTCTATCAAACTGCATTTAATGATTTTCCAGGGCGAGAAATGAATGGAATTTCAAGATTTTTTTTTAATAACTTCCGAGATTATTATCCGATCGTGATGAAATTTCAGGATACATTGGGACCCCGATGCTTGACCTGTGTGCCAAAATTCAGGACTAGCTTCAATATTTTTCGTCTTGTGGGATTTAAAAAGTTTATTTTCGATTTACGGAAGCGGAAGGGGGCGTATCAATATTTTAATATAAACTTGATCTGCTTAGCCCATAGACGAACCTACATACCAAATTTGGTGGCTCTAGCTCTTATAGTCTCTGAGATCTAGGCGCCCATACAGACAGACGGACATACGGACATGGCTATATCGACTCGGCTGGTGATGCTAATCAAGAATATACATACTTTATGGGATCTGCCGGACTTCATTCGACCTGTTACGCACATTTTGACAAACTTAATATACCCGTTTTACTTTTTTAAAGTGAAGGGTGTGAAGAATTGTAATAGGTAAGTTTGTGATTTTGCATAAATTACTATTTCAGAATTAATTCCAGTCACTGAGGACTGAGTCTCCAGCTCTTATAGTTGTTGAGATCCACGCGTTCATACAGACGGAAGGACAGACGGACAGGTGTCAATCGACTCGTCTATTGATACTGATCAAGAATAATGGGCACAGGGTATAAAAAGGGTCTATTCAATTTGTCATAAATAAAAAATGTCCGTAACAGGAAGGAAGCGTTGTAGACACCATAAAATATATATATTATTAATAAGCATCGCAACTGAGTAGGTATAACCATGTTCGTCTGTCACTCTGTATATGGGCATATCCCAAAAATCGTAACCAAGCAAAAAAAAAAAAGTTGCTCGAACAATATTTTTTTTAGACCCTTTACTTTAAAAAAGTAAATAGGGTCTATTAAGTTTGTCAAAAAAAAAATGTGCGTAACAGGTCGAAGGAAGTTCGGCAGACCCCATAAAGCATATATATTCTTGATCAGCATCACCAGCCGAGACGATATAGCCATGTCCGTCTGTCCTGCTGTTTGAGCGCCTAAATCTCAGAGACTATAAGAGCTAGGGTCACCAAATTTGGTGAGAATACTCCTAAGGGCTGCACAAAGGTCAAGTTTGTTTTAGAATTTTGCCACGCCCCCTTCCGCCTCCAAAAATTGAAAACAAAATATAAATAAAACAAACAAGCCGATCAGTCGAGCGGGCGCGACAGTAGGATAGCCTGTGCAGGTCTTCAAAGAAAAGTATTTTCATTATAATTGAATTTAAATATATCGCTTGAAGTCGATTTTGCTGTTATCGAGTGTAGGTAGCTTGCGATAGTCTGGCAACATTGGATTGCGGCTATTGATTGTTCATGTTTAGAGCCACAGCAGACGAAAGGCAAATCAAACATACATGAACAATCGCGTCTTTTCGTTCATTATATCGTCGGGCGGCGGAGCGACTGCGCTGCTACTGCGCTGCGACGCATCTGCATAAATTTGATTCTTGAATAACTTTTGAGTTCAATATCCGATCGTACTGAAATTTGTAGCACACATTGAGAGTAGGATACTTGCCATGTGTGCCAAATCTCAAGTCTCTAGCTATTAAACTGCTCGTGTTATCAGCTTTTTCGAGTTATGGGCGAAGGGGGCGTGGCATCGCGATGAAATTTTCAGGACACATTAAGTCCAAGCTTTTTATCATGTGTGCCAAATTTCAAGTCTCTAGCTTAGACATTGCTTATGTTATGGTGATGTTTCTAATGATGTTTTGATCTGCGTATGGTATTCAGGAACCTACATTCCAAATTTGAAGTCTCTAGCTCTTATAGTTGCTGAGATCCACGCGTTCATACAGACGGACGGACGGACAGACGGACGGACAGACAGACGGACAGGTGTCAATCGACTCGGCTATTGATACTGATTAAGAATATATATACTTTATATGGTCGGAGATGCTTCCTTCTCCCTGTTACATACATTCACACAAATTCATTATAGCCTTTTTTGCCCATTTTTAATGGGCACAGGCTATAAAAATACAACAAGTCAATCGACTCCGTTATTAATAGGAGACCGCTTGACGTTGTCCAAGCGCTTTCAGATGAGACGCAAGAGGAAATAGAAAGCAGAACTAGAAGCGCTCAGATTGCGGTCAGAACCAGAGAAAATGCGTCGCGGCAGAACAGAGTCTTCGAAGTTGGCGAAAAAGTTTTAGCAATATCCAACCGAAGGCTGTGTGAGAAGCGAGCCGTGGAAGTGGACCTGGGGACCTCGGTCCTCATTAGAGGGAGGGTGGTCCACAAGGAAAACCTGAAGTAATCAAAGAGCTCCCCTTGTTTTTTTGCTTTTTATTTCTAGCCACCAGGCAATCTATCATAAGTTAGTAATATTCTTTTTCATTTATTTTTAGCCAATTGGCATAATTTATATTAAAGCTTTTTTGGTGGTGGGTTGCCCCCTTGTGAACAAAAAATAGCTAAAAACATCCATTCCACAGGTTCGGATTCATACTCCTCTTCTCATTATCCTTGGCGCACATTACTGATTATTCGCATGCCAAATACATCCCTATTGTGGGTGGCCGAATCTTAGAATTTGCCTACGTTAAGCATTCGGCAAACCTTTCGGAATACATGCGAGTAGTGGAAGAAACGGTCAATATAGTTAATTCTAATGACATGTTTCCGCAATCGCACATGAGGAAACTATTGAGCGTGGACACATCTCATCTCCACGACCTTCTAGAAGCCTTAGGCGCGCATCATAGAGCTGCCAGGAGCTTAGATTTCCTAGGATCCATGCTAAAAGTTGTGGCGGGTACACCCGATGCTAGTGATTAAGAGAGGATCAGGTTTACAGAATTACAACTAATAAATTCAAACAACAAGCAAATAGAGATAAACACTAGAATTCGGGATCAAATTAATAAATTAACTTCAACTGTCAATGAAATTCTCAAAGTAGCTAAAAATTCCCAAATCGACACCAGTCATTTGTACGAAACGTTGTTGGCAAGGAATAGAGTGTTGATGATGGAACTACAACATTTATTGCTTGCTATAACACTGGCAAGGCTAACATCGTTAGCCCAAACATTTTAGATCACTCTGACTTGAAATCGATTTGTTTGGAAGAACCCACCAACACCCTCATAGGGGACCTTATGTCTGTTTCGTCTGTAAAAGTTCTCCAATCTGTTAACATGCTTTTTTCATTATTAAGTTCCCCATAATTAAGTTTGCTTGTAAAAAGATCACTTTATTTCCCGTCATCCATAAAAGCATCGTACTACAATTAAAGGACAATGTCATTGCTGAATGCAACGGAGAGACCCACACCCTTGCGGGTTGCAGGGTTTCACCTGGAGCCACATTTTGTAGTATTGCATCGGGAAGCTCATGCGCCAGAGAGCTTCACGCAGGAGGCACACTGCGAGATCCAACCAAGCAACCTTGATGCAATCACTCAGTTGGACGACGGGATTTTAATTATCAACGACAGATAGGCAAAGGTACAGGTGGACAATGGCACCGAAATCTGGATACACGGAACGCAGCTTATCACCTTCAGCGACCTGGTCATGATCAACGGAACTCTATTCCTTAATCACTACAATGTACAGAATAGAGTTCCTGGACTTGCCAACTCTCCCCAATTGAACATCACCGCCAGTCAAAATGTTCTTAGCCTCCCATACCTTCATCGTCTGAACGAACGTAATTTGGAGAAAATTCAAAAGTTTAAGGAATCAGCCGAAACTGACCGTGCGTGTCGTGTGCGTTCATCTGTGTTGGCCTCGCTTATCGACGAATCACCATGGCAAGGAAATCTGCGACGCAGCTAAGGGAGGTGATCGCCGGGATAGGGTCGACCGAGGACGGCCTTAAACTTGAGGGGAGGGTAGTTAACTAAAGTCAACAATCTCTGGATTGTTGACCGTAACCCGATGCCAGCCAAAATTGCTGAATAAGTATTTGGCCGGATGTCGTTGCATAGCAGGCAAGCGCTGCATATTTGAGCGGCCGCTATGAGACGATTGCGAAACCATAAGTTTCGCTTTCGAGTAAGCTCTATAACATAAATTGTATTAGTTCTGAATAAAGCATGAAACCATTTGCATCGTTACTCCGACTCGTTGTCGTAAAATTTCTTTTTTATTTACTTGACTCGAGGTCAAGATTGAATAATTTTTATGTCTGCAAAGAGGATGAGAAAATCCTCTACCCTTCAGTACCAGAATTCCCTTTCCTTAGTATTCCCTAACGATTCCCTAACGTCGCACACTGGCTCGCTCATGAGACTCACGTTGCAAAAAGAGACTCGGTCATTTCTTGCGCTTTAAAATCCTTACATGCAGTTTAATAGAGAACTGTCCAAAGTTTATAAGTCTGTTTAGTATTTATATTTTGGGCAAACGGTTTCGGCGGTAGAGCCCATCAAACATTAAAAAAATTATTTTTATACCCTTGCAGAGGGTATTATAATTTTGTCACGAAATGTGTAACGCATGAAAGCAGACATCTCCGACCCTATAAAATATATATATTCTTGATCAGCATCAACAGCCGAGTCGATATAGCCATGTCCGTCTGTCCATCTGTCCGTCTGTTTCTATGCAAACTAGTATCTCAGTTTTTGATCTATCTGGATGATGATTTTGCTGCAGGCAGTACATACGTCGGAGCCGGCCGGATCGGATCACCATATCATATAGCTGCCATAGGAACTATCGGTCGTAAATCATACTTTTGTATGACAAACTTTTTTATTTTTCAACACATTTCAACCAAACTCACAGATTATGCATTTGGTTCCGTCTTAAATATCATGGCCAAATTTAGTTTAAATCGGATTACTATATCATATAGCTGACATAGGAAATATCGGTCGAATATCATACTTTTTTTTTGGTTGGTTTCTGATCACTATATCATATAGCTTCCATAGGAAAGATCGGTTGAAAAGTGCATCAGGGTTCTGCAAGGGTATGAAATTTTTGGCGTGCCAAAAATAACAAAGAGTACTGACCACTGCACCCTACTGGATTTTTATAAAATGGGTTTTTTATGAAAAATTGCTCATCTTTGCGATGAAATTGTATCCAAATGGTTCAATGTATTTTCAGTCTCTTAATTGTATCTGATAGGTGTGTCAATTCTAAAGCGAATGGTTTAATAATGTTCTTTTGTTTTAAAGTATTTTAAATAATATATTTACTAAAGCACTATTTTTGACATAGTTCTTAAACTTTACCTAGACTTTTAGCATAAAGTCCGGGCTTTTCCAGGCAAACGGGTATATACACGTTATTCTGTGGATATTTCTGCCACAACTTCAAGAAAGATTTGGTGCCACGAAGTGACAGCTAACTTTTTATTTAATAAACAATTAACGCACATCGCCTTTAAACGGGTCAAAATTGCGTTGCGGCGCATCCAAAATGGCGCCGGTCTCGCATTTTTGCGCTACCTACGGTGCGGAATGGTGGTTTTTGGCAACATTTCAACGTCTTTCCGTTAAACTAGACCTTTTATTGAACACTTTACCTAAATATAATATTAACATTTCATTGAGTACCTAAATATATGAATGTAACCCAAACATACAGGTAGTGGTTTGTAATACCAAACCCATTTTCTTACTCAATTTCCTCGTTTACCAAACCTAATTACCTAAGTTTGTAAGTTATAAGAACTACACTTGTTTAACCTTTTGTGCTACCTAAGTTGGTAAGAAATAATAGGCATTAATGGTGTATTGTCAACCGTTTAGGTGCATTTTATCACAGTCTACTTTTGGCAACCATCACGATATTTAAAAATATCAGTGCTGATAAGTATTTTTTAATATAAATCAAATATAGAAGCAGCAAATTGTTTTTGAAAATTCAAAATGTATTTCAGATCTTTATTGATGTTCCAAACAAAGAAGAGTTTATATTGACCGTTATAAGTACAGTAGACTTTGCAAAGGAAAATATGACGGGGGTCGACCAGATGAAAAAAAACTTCATAAAATTTTGGAACACGAAAGAGATCTCATCGAATACCAATGTCTGCCAATCGGGGAATTATCAGAAGAAGCCCAGGAATCTAAAAACAAGGAATATAAGGAATATGGGTACTCGAATACTTGCAAGGTGACACGGAAGAGACAAAATGAAGACCTGTTTAATATGTTATTAGTTTCTTCAGTTCCACTGAAAAAGGATTTGTGAGAAGTCGCAAAGAACTGAAAGAGTTATATACAAAAGAAATTGTATATTTAATGTACAAAGGTTACGAACTTGAAGACAGCTGAGGAAAATTTAATAAACAAGAACATTAATTGATTACTTTTACTGTAATTAATTTATATAAATATAATATAAACCAAATATATAGTATAAAAGTTTAATTGAAATAACATAATGTTTTTTTTTTACGAGAATTTACGCAATAAATATATATTGGAAACATGACATCCATCATATATGTTCTCTATAGTGTATATATGTATTTAAAACATTAATTTATATATAATAATGTATGTAGAATCACAAATTTACACATAAATTACAAAAAAACATACGATGAATGTCGCTTTTCACGAAAATCATCGTATAAGCACAAAATCCAACTTTGAACAACTGCTGGCAAAATCCCGTAAAAACAAAAAGTAATTTCAATTAAACTTTTATATTATATTTTTGGTTTATTTTATATTTATATAAATTAATAACAATAAAAGTATTTAATTAATGTTCTTGTTTATTTCATTTTTCTCAGCTATGTCTTCAAGTTCGTAGCCTATGTACATTAAATCTACTATTTCTTTAGTATTAAACTCTTGCAGTTCAAGTCTACTGTACTCATAACGGTCAATATAAACTATTCTTTGCTTGAAACATCAATAAAGATCTGAAATACATCTCGAATTTTCAAAAACATTTTGCGGCTTCAATAGTTGATTTATTTTATAAAACACTAATCAGCACAGTTGAATATATATTATATATATTATTACTTATAACATTAGGTAGCACAAAAGGTTAAACAAGTGTAGTCCTTTAAAATTTACAAACTTAGGTAATTTGATTTATTAAACGTGGAAATTGAGTACGAAAAAAGGTTATGAACTACATAATCACTACCTCTTTGTGTGGGTTACATTCATATATTTAGGTACTCAATGAAATGTTAATATTATATTTGGGTAAAGCGTTCAATAAAAGGTATAGTTTCAAATGTTGCCAAAACGACTATTATTATTAATATTATATTTGGGTAAAGCGTTCAATAAAAGGTATAGTTTAACGGAAACACGTTCAAATGTTGCCAAAACGACTATTCCGCACCGTAGGTAGCGCAAAAATGCGAGACCGGCGCCATTTTGGGTGTTTACAACGCAATTTTGACCCTTTTAAAAGCGGTGTGCGTTAATTTTTTATTGAATAAAAAGTTAACTGGCACTTCTTGCCACCTAGACTTTCTTGAAGTTGTTGCTGAAATATCCACAGAATAACATGTATATACCCGTTTTCCTGGACAAGCCTGGACTTTATGCTAAAAGTCTATCTAAAGTTCAATAACTATGTAAAATAATATTTAAAATACTTCAAAACTAAACAAGCCGATCAGTCGAGCGGGCGCGACAGTAGGATACCCTGTGCAGGTCTTCAAAGAAAAGTATATTCATTATAATGGGATTTAAATATATCGCTTGAAGTCGATTTTGCTTGCATCGAGAGTAGGTAGCTTGCGATTATCTGGCCACACTGGACTGCGGCTGTTGATTGTTTATATTTAGTTCGGTATATCGTCGCCGCGGCGCAGCGACTGCGCTGCTACTGCGCTGCGACGCATCTGCTGCGCTGCATAAAATTTGTTTCTGGAATAACTTCTGAGTTCAATATCCGATCGTACTGAAATTTGTTGCACACATTGAGAGTAGGATACTTATTATCTCAAGTCTCTAGCTATAAAACTTCTCTTGTTATCAGCTTTTCCGAGTTATGGGCGAAGGGGGCGGGGCATCGCGATGAAATTTTCAGGACACATTAAGTCCAAGCTTTTTATCATGTGTGCCAAATTTCAAGTCTCTAGCTTAGACATTGCTTATGTTATGGTGATGTTTCTAATTTTAGAACCAACGAGACTTGATATCGAAATTGAAAATAAACTTGATCTGCGTATGGTATTCAGGAACCTACATTCCAAATTTGAAGTCTCTAGCTCTTATAGTTTCTGAGATCCACGCTTTCATACAGACGGACAGACGGACGGACGGACGGACGGACGGACAGACAGACGGACAGGTGTAAGTCGACTCGGCTATTGATACTGATCAAGAATATATATACTTTATAGGGTCGGAGATGCTTCCTTCTGCCTGTTACATACTTTCACACAAATTCATTATAGCCTTTTTTGCCCATTTTTAATGGGCACAGGCTATGAAAATTACAGCATTTTTATACCATTCGCTTTATAATCGACACACCTATTAGATAAAATTAAGAAACTGAAAATTCATTGAACCATTTGGATACAATTTCATCGCAAAAATGAACAATTTTTCATAAAAATCATTTTTATTAACAAACCTATTTTTTTTCATGTTTGATGGGCTCTACCGCCGAAACCGTTTGCCCAAATTAAAAAACTAAACGAATTTATAAAATTCGGACAATTCTCTATCAAACTGCATTTAATGATTTTCCAGGGCGAGAAATGAATGGAATTTCAAGATTTTTTTTTAATAACTTCCGAGATTATTATCCGATCGTGATGAAATTTCAGGATACATTGGGACCCCGATGCTGGACCTGTGTGCCAAAATTCAGGACTAGCTTCAATATTTTTCGTCTTGTGGGATTTAAAAAGTTTATTTTCGATTTACGGAAGCGGAAGGGGGCGTATCAATATTTTAATATAAACTTGATCTGCTTAGCCCATAGACGAACCTACATACCAAATTTGGTGGCTCTAGCTCTTATAGTCTCTGAGATCTAGGCGCCCATACAGACAGACGGACATACGGACATGGCTATATCGACTCGGCTGGTGATGCTAATCAAGAATATACATACTTTATGGGATCTGCCGGACTTCATTCGACCTGTTACGCACATTTTGACAAACTTAATATACCCGTTTTACTTTTTTAAAGTGAAGGGTGTGAAGAATTGTAATAGGTAAGTTTGTGATTTTGCATAAATTACTATTTCAGAATTAATTCCAGTCACTGAGGACTGAGTCTCCAGCTCTTATTGATGTTGAGATCCACGCGTTCATACAGACGGAAGGACAGACGGACAGGTGTCAATCGACTCGTCTATTGATACTGATCAAGAATAATGGGCACAGGGTATAAAAAGGGTCTATTCAATTTGTCATAAATAAAAAATGTCCGTAACAGGAAGGAAGCGTTGTAGACACCATAAAATATATATATTATTAATAAGCATCGCAACTGAGTAGGTATAACCATGTTCGTCTGTCACTCTGTATATGGGCATATCCCAAAAATCGTATACCAAGCAAAAAAAAAAAAGTTGCTCGAACAATATTTTTTTTAGACCCTTTACTTTAAAAAAGTAAATAGGGTCTATTAAGTTTGTCAAAAAAAAAATGTGCGTAACAGGTCGAAGGAAGTTCGGCAGACCCCATAAAGTATATATATTCTTGATCAGCATCACCAGCCGAGACGATATAGCCATGTCCGTCTGTCCTGCTGTTTGAGCGCCTAAATCTCAGAGACTATAAGAGCTAGGGTCACCAAATTTGGTGAGAATACTCCTAAGGGCTGCACAAAGGTCAAGTTTGTTTTAGAATTTTGCCACGCCCCCTTCCGCCTCCAAAAATTGAAAACAAAATTTTTGAAATCCCATAAAACGAAAATTATTGAAGCTAGAGTCCTAGAGTACACAGGACGGGTATCAGGGTCCTAACGTATCCTGAAAATTCCATCGCGATCGGATAGTAATCTCGGAAGATATTCAAAAAAAAAAACTTAAAATCCCATATAATGGTCAATTTTAAAACTGGAGCCTTGAATTTTGGTACACAGGACAAACATCGGGGTCCTAATGTATCCTGTAATGTATCATCACGATCGGACAATAAACACCGGAGATTTAAAGCAAACAAATTATCGAATGTACAATGGCAGGAAATGACAGGCAGCAACTAAAGGCATTGAATTATTAATTTTACTTCTGTAGAAAACTAGTAATTGGCAAACTATTGAATATGGCCTTATTGGTGCAGTGGTTAGAATGTCGAATTCTTGCGGTGGGGTCCAGGGTTCGATTCCTGGCAGTGGCACATTTTTTTCTGCTTTTAAAAATTGTCAAATAATCGACAATGGCTTCATTGGCGGAATGGTCTTGAGTTCGAGACCTGCAAGAGGCACACTTTTTTATTTTTTTTTTTAATTTAAAATTTATAATTACAGTAATAAATAAAACAATATTTTATTTTTATAAACAAATTTTACCATAAATGCCAATGTATTATATTTAATAAAGTATGTATGCATTACATCAGTGGTCGGCACACGCCACGCACCGCGCATAGGGATTTTCTCTTACGCAGCGCTGCCTGCACACGTACAGTATAAAATTTCGTGTGGCGTCGCTGTTTCTGTTAAGTCGCTGTCGTGGCGCTGTTATGGCGCTTTTAAGCTGAAATGTCACTGTTGAGGCGAAGCAAAATGAATCAGCTGATGATCAGTCAGAGTGATGCTACGCTGCACAATTTTGACGAATTATACATTGTATACAGAGAAAAATAAATGTTTCATGATTTTTTTGACAAAGTATTCTTTTTTATACATATTATGACCAATGTAAAGATATTAATGTAGTCGACATAGTAAAAACATTTCACTAAGGCTTGACGTCTGTTAACATTCTGTTAATTCGCACACTACTGCAATGAAACATATGACTGTGTTGGCGCCGAACACTGCATTACATAAATGTATATTAACATAACATTTGTATGTTAAGATTAACAATTGTATGTTAACGATTCAAGTGTAACATAAACGATTATCGGAAGCTAATCTGAGCAGCGACAAATTTATTTTGGTTTATAGATAAGTCTTTAAGTTTGTTACTGTTATTTCATGTTTGAAGAATAAGTAAAGGGTCTCTCATAGTCGATTTCGACTGTAGCCTTTCCGACTGGCTTAGTTTGATTTTGCTTAGAAGTATTTTAATGGTTGACGCTATGATTGAGAAATATTTAACAAAACACATTCAAAATGTAGGTATTCGCAAGTACAATCAATTGCTATAATAACATAAGTGAGTCAGGAAAAAAATGTTCATGCTCAAGGTTCCGTTGCGGAAGTTACAAGCATCGAAAGTCATTTTTCTGGTTGGCAAGCATTTTCATCGTTTTCAGGGAATTTTTCGTCTAAGACAAAAAAAAAATACTTAATATAAAAGATGGAGAAATATTTAAATATTTAAATAATATCTGTTTTCAGTTCTAAGCCGGTAAGTATCTTCAATGGCGATATTTTCGTACTCCTAGGAGGGGAGGAGTTGATATACTTCTGTACCCAACCTACGTTCATATACCAAACTTTAGGATCTTCAGCACACAGCTTTGTCAGTAAGGTTATAACAATCCTGTTAATGCGCTTGACTTTCCCATTACCGCGGGGAACGCCTGTGGCTATTAACAAATGCTGAATATTTCTCGACCCACAATATTCCGTAAATAAATGAGAAGTGAACGCCGTTCCTCGATCTGTAACTATGCAAGCGGGATTTCCAAACAATTCGGACTGCCTAAACAAACGGTCAACGACTTCATTAGACCCTGTACTTTTGGTGGGATACAACCATACAAACTTAAAGAAAGCGTCAACGACAGCTAAGATATGATTGTACTGATTTTTGGTTAGTTCCATGGGTCCAACATGATCGATATGATAAGTGTCTAGCGGTCGGTCTCCCTTGCTTATGTTATTCAAAAAACCTTCCATTTTTCCTGGCTAGGCCTCGCTTATTATACATTCAAGACTAGATTTCAACACTTTATCAACTTTTCCAGCAAGACTCGGTATATAGTATTCTTTTTCTATTAAATCAAAGGTCTTTTTGGCCCCAAAATGCCCTTGACGATGAGCAATCGTGATAATCTCTCTCTCCATAGCAGATGGGATAACTATAAGTTTCTTGACGGGATCTTTGTGTAGCACACCGTACTGTACAAAATAGTCATCGTAGGTTCCCTGCTCTAGCACTCTAATTGTGGCATTGATCCACTCGTCTAAACTCTGCGCCTGCCTTATTTTGTTCTTAAAGGTATCCTGCATCAGTAGACAATGTACTCTACTTAAGGCATCGACGTGTCTCATTTTGGTTCCTGAGCGATAATCTATTTTGTACTCAAAATCTTGGAGGAAAATTGCCCAACGCTCTACTCTTAATGGTACCTCTTTTTTCTGCATTGTCATGGCAAACGCGTTACAATCAGAAACAATCGTTATCTTCATGCCTAGTACGTATACTCTCCACTTCTTTAGAGCCTGAATTATGGCCAGAACTTCTAATTCGTATGATGAATACATCTCTTCTGTTGGTGTTGTCTTACGGCTCATGTATTCTACAGGATGGAAACTTTGATCACCAGCATCCTTTTGCAAGATAATAGCACCGTACCCATTTTAAACAAAACGCTTTCCTTCATCATGCTTGTTAATGGTCTAGCAACCATAGCAAAATCTTTCACAAACCTTCGGAAATATGAAGTAAGACCCAAATAGCGTTGAAGCCCGTGGAACTGGAAAACCTGCTACAACCCTTGTTTTCTCTCTTGATAGCTGAGTTGTAGAGTTTTCGATAATATATCCCAAGACATGACTGTACGCTGCAGGAACTGACACTTTTCCCATTTAATTTTCAGACCTGACTGTTCGGCTAAACGTAAAACTCTTCTTAATTTTTTTAGAGACTCCTGTTCATCTGCGGCTGGTATAATAAGGTCATCCATATAGAGAATCAAGGTTCCGTCATCAAGATGTGGTCTTAGAACTGCAAAAATTTATCTCACCGCTGCACAGTGGATCCAATCTAAAATCTAGCAGAATAAAAGAATATTTTTTAAATTAAAATATTGCGTTTAGTTTTGTTTTTATTTAATTGGTTACACTCTGTAAAGCTCAAAAAAGCTTTTGAATGAGCATTTAAGTGCATCTCTGATCGGCTGCGAGCTTTGAAACTTAACCTAATTGCGGCACGTGTCCACGCAATGATTTGATGTTGTTTGTGATTCGTTTTAAATTATCAAAAAAAGGGATATATTTAAGTATATTGATATAAATAACTTTTATTTCCCTTAAAATAAGGTATGTACTAAATACGAATTGTATGTTCGTGGCCCGTCTTTTCCTGTGTAGCTTAAAAATGTGTTATTTGTAAGTTGACTTAGCAAGAATTGTTTTTGAGCGTTTTACTGTCTTCATTGGACTGTAATTAACGTTATTCAATCGTATTCAAGCTAATTTAAGTATTTATGTAAAGTGTGAGTTCTTGTGGTGTGAAAATATCCAAAATGATAACCAACTATGTCCAACTCTTAAGTCTGTTGCACTTTTTAGGTGAAATGTCAGTCCCAAAGCGCTTTCTGTTTTGCATGTGGCTTGGCGAATGTGTCGTATCAAGGAAATTGTTGGTGCTAAATAAATATGTATATGGCACAATTTTGAAGAACAGAAACTTATCTGACAACGATATTAAAGAAATTAATAAAAAATTGGCTAATTTTGTAAGCAGGGTCAGAGAAATGGAAGGCTTGCCGTTACAACACTAAGTTTTTTGAGAAAAAAAAATCAGAAATGGCTTGATATGCCACTCATTTTATATAATTTCACGTCAACATCATATATTGGTCGACCTAAAAAGGATTTTGGTGATTTGTGCCCTAAGGCGCAGATCAAACAAGTGTCTACTCTTATGAAGCAAGCAACTTGTGAACAATTGATGGTGGCTACAAGCTCCAGCTTGTATAAATCTGGAATGCGAACGGCTTAAAAAATTGTTGCGACATTAAATACAGATGAGACTGCAGGACAACAAATAAAGCACCCATTGGACACACCAGTAAAATTACCTAATCCCTTCTCACCTGAAGAAGCGCTTGCACTGTATGTAGATGTTGGCCACACAAAACATACATACCAGCTAACGCAATTAAGTGCCAAGGAGAGGAGCGCAGATATATACCCCAACTACCATAGGCTGCAATAAGCCAAGATTATGTGCTACCCAGACGGATTAAAAGTAACCGATTATTCTGCTGAAATAACTCTACAGAATTTAGTAGACCATACAGTAAGCCGTATCATAAATGCGCACTCGCAGGTTATTGAAAATCATGTTTCAGGGGACAATAATAACAGAAGTTTGACTGCAATATATAAATGGGGCTGCGATGGAAGCAGTGGCCGCGCGACCTATCGGCAAAAGTTTCAAGATGGTGAAACAAGTATGGTCGATCAGCATTTATTTACTGTTTGCCTTGTACCATTACAAGTTCAGTTTGGTTCGACAATATTGTGGAAGAACACGCGACTTTCATCAACCCGCTATTGTCGTCCCATAAAATTCATTTGTCAGAAAGAAATAAGTGAATTAATAACTTTGGAAACTGACAATGTAAAAAGCCAAATAACGTCCATCAAGCCAACACATACCAGCTCATATACCATACTCCATGAATTTCATCTGACGATGCTGGATGGTAAAACATTTGGCGTTCTAGCAGAAGCATCCACACAGACATGTGGAATTTGTAGAGCAGTACCTAAAGATATGAACAATTTGGATTTGGTAAAACGTTATCCGGATGACTCAGATCTATTGAAATATGGCTTATCTAGTCTTCATGCGTGGATTAGATTTTTAGAATGTGTTTTACATTTATCCTACAGACTTTCAATTAAAAAATGGCAAGTTCGCGGCGCAGATAAGCCGGAGGTGGAAGCTAGAAAATTAAAAAATACAGTTAGAGCTAAGGAAAGAAATGGGCATATTAGTGGACATACCAATGGCTGGTAGTGGCAACCCCAACAATGGTAATACAGCTAGACGATTTTTCAGCAAACCTGATTTGGTATCACGCATCACAGGAGTTAGCGAGGCACTCATTTATAATTTAAGTGTCATTTTACGTGCATTAACTTGTGGATATGAAATCAATATCGATGCATTTAGTTCATATGCCATGAAATCACCTGAAATGTTTGTCGACTTGTATCCATGGTTTTATATGCCATCATCTGTCCATAAGATATTAATTCATGGTGCAGACATCATAAAGCATGTGGGTCTTCCTATTGGCATGATGTCTGAAGAAGCCCTTGAAGCCAGGAATAAGGATTGCAGGAATATACGGGAGAATCATTCTCGAAAGAACAATAGATGTAATACAATGGAAGATGTTATGCACGCATTACTCGTATCTTCTGATCCACTAATAACATCATTGTCTAAAATGTCAACAAATTCGGTAAAATCTATTAAATTTGATAAAGTTGTTGCTGGTCTTCTAATCAATTTCCCATATTTAAATAATGATTCTGAATCTTCAGATTCCGAATAATAGTAGCGAATAATATGTAGCAAACAAACTCATTTGTTAAAATGAAAAATAAATACAAAACACTTAAAAATTAAAAAAAAAATGCGAACATTTATATTGTTTACTATGATTTTTTAACATTTGTATAGGAGCTATGGGAAATACCTAACGTAGGACATTGAAACTTAGAGAATATACGTAAAATGAATTAAAAACTGTACGTACAAAGTTTCATTAAAATATCTATTAATTTACTAGAGTCATTAATTAAATTCTGCTAGCAGAGCTATTGGACCCACTGTGCGCTGGCGAGTTTGTGATTCCAAATGGCACAAAATTGAACTCGTACTGTCCGTGTTGGGTTACAAATGATGTAAATTTGTGTGAACTCTCTTCAACCAGGTCATTAAATAACCCATTACACAAATCCAAAGTTGTAAACACTTGCCCTTTTGAAGTTTATGTAAGACGTTGTCGATTATTGCCGTGGGAAAATTATCACGTATGATCTTCTGGTTCAGTTGCCTATAATTACAGCAAAGTCTCTTCTTTTCGTCTTTCTTGGCAACCAAAACCAATAGGGGAGGCATATTCGGAAACACTTTGGTGAATGATTCGATATCTTGGCCACTCCTCTATTTGTTCTTTCACCTCCTATTGGTCATTGTATGACAAACGTCTGGGTCTCTGATAAACAGGCATTTCGTCTCTAAGTATCAGCTTCATTTTTACTGGGTGTTTCTCTGGCTTCACTGGTTTATACTCTCTAATAAGCTTTAAAACTTCTTATTTTGTTTGTCCAGTTAGATGCAAAAGGTCTAACTCTGCTTTTTAGACCCTTTACTTTAAAAAAGTAAAACGGGTCTATTAAGTTTGTCAAAAAAAATATGTGCGTAACAGGTCGAAGGAAGTCCGGCAGACCCCATAAAGTATATATATTCTTGATCAGCATCACCAGCCGAGTCGATATAGCCATGTCCGTCTGTCTGTATGAACACCTAGATCTCAGAGACTATAAGAGCTAGAGTCACCAAATTTGGTATGGTGGTTCGTCTATGGCATAAGCAGATCAAGTTTATCTTAAAATTTTGACACGCCCCCTTCCGCCTCCACAAATCGAGAACAAAATTTTTGAAAGCCCATTAAACGAAAAATGTTAAAGCTAGAGTCCTGTGTGTCCTTTGGCACACAGGACAAGCATCAAGGTCCTAATGTATCCTGAAAATTTCATCACGATCGGACAATAAACACCGGAGATTTGAAGTAAACAAATTATCGAATGTACAATGGCAGGAAATGTGCAGGCAGCAACTTAAGGCATTGAATTATTAATTGCACTTCTGTAGAAAACTAGCAATTGGAAAAATTTTATATATGGCCTCATTGGTGCAGTGGTAAGAGTGTCGCATTCTTGCCGTGGGGTCTTGGGTTCGTTTCCCGCCAGCGACACATTTTTTTTCTGCTTTTAAAAATTGTTAAATAATCGACAATGGCTTCATTGGCGCAATGGTCTGGAGTTCGAGACCTACAAGAGGCACATATTTTTTCTGTTTTTTATTATTTTTAAATTTATAATTACAGTAATAAAATAAAAAAAAAACAATATTTTACTTTTATAAACAAATTCTAGTTTATTCTCGAATAGCGTTGACGTCATCATTTGAGTAGATGTTTTCTGTAAGTCTTGTATTGGGGTTTCGCCGACTACAGAAATTGGGTCAAGAGTAC
Organism: Drosophila histrio; assembly: GCA_958299025.2. Taxonomy (NCBI): domain Eukaryota; kingdom Metazoa; phylum Arthropoda; class Insecta; order Diptera; family Drosophilidae; genus Drosophila; species Drosophila histrio. The sequence continues at coordinate 4,418,544 of OY282582.1, forward strand.
AGATTTGATGATCCAAGACTTTTTGACTACTTTTTTCGACTGATTCGTCTTTTTGGTGGAAAACTACCCCATTGCTACTAATAGTCACAGTGACATAATCAAAAACATCGCTGCCAATAACGCTACTGTAGAGAGTATCACTATCTCGAACTACATGAAAACACATCTCTATTAGATTGTCATCTAACTCGGTATTAATTTTAAAAGATCCCAGTGTGCAAATCGTTTTGTTTCCTATGCCAACCAACTCTTTAATCTCCCACTTTAAAGGTACTGGATAAAGATCTTTATATGCGCTCTCACTAATGGTGCAAAGGTCACTGCCAGAATCGAATTATGCAGATTGTTCGGAGCAGCCGCAGCAGCAGCAGCTGCCTCTCAACAATTCAGTTTAATAAAACGTCATATCTCGCATTGTTCTCAATTATCACTCATTAACGTAAACTCACTCAATCTTACATTTTTTTTTCGCTCTATTTTTGGGTGCATTTGGCAATGCCTATGCTTCCATTCTGCTTGATTCTCCTCTTCGTTTTGAATCTTGTTGAGTGCAGACGCATCACTTCTGCACTGCATCGAATTATTAATTAAATCACGTAAATAAAAAGGCTATTTTATAAAACAATAATAAAATAATAATATCTCGTTTTTAAACTAAAGATCGCTGCTGAAAAAGTTCAGTAGCCGCAAACACAGATATTGATTTCTAGCCAAATGCGAACATCCTTGAAAACTCTATTCTAAATTCGTTGCGTCAACTGCTGTGTTGGCACATTCTCTTTCTTTTGCTCTGGTTTTGATGGTTAGCCTTGTGCCCTAACTGATTGCATTTAAAAAACTTAAAATCTTTCTCATTGCAGTTTTTGGCAATATGGTTTTTACCTCCACACTTGTAACAACGGATTTCTTCTTTCTCAATTTTCAACGAACCTTTCTCAAGCTTTGTTTTCTGTTTGGACTGTGGATTGTGTGCTATTTTTCAAAAATAATCATTTTTTCGCGAAGCTCTTTCAGATCTGTAGCTTGGTATAAATCGCTTTTGTTTTACTTAGAATCTTGAATACCTTCGATTTTATATTCTATGAGACTCTCATCGTCTAGGCCAGCCTTCTTTGCTATGTTTTTCATATAAAAAAAATATTCCACTAAGGATTCATCTGCTTTCTTCTTTCTACTCTTAAGTTGCTTATGCACTTGTTTGGCTGACAACTTTATTGTAAACTCCTCTGATAATGCCTCTTTCAGAGTTCTCCAATTGGTAAGACCATCTTGACTTTTTACAAAAAGCTTAGCAGCCCCTTTTAGTAATTGCCGCCCATAGATAAACATTTACAATTGATTCCACTGAACTGTTACTGCTGTATTCTCAAAATCAGCGAGCCAAACGTTCACATCGTTCTGATCACTAGCATCGAATTCTGTTAATGATTCTTTTATATCTTTTAGTGTGAAAGTCATTGTGCTTTGAACTTCTGACTGTACCTCACAAGTGTCTTCATATATTGAATCGTTTATCTGTTCCAGACCAAAGTGAGAAATTAATCTATCTTGCAACTCAATCTTTCTTCCATTTTGTGATAGCCCAATTTCTCTTAGTTTTTCTTTCAGACTCTGAACTTTAAGTTGTGTGATCTTGTGGTATAACATCAGTAAATTATCCAATTATAAATAACTTAAAATATTGTTAAAGTCGCTTAAATTAGTATAAAACAAGCCGATCAGTCGAGCGGGCGCGACAGTAGGATACCCTGTGCAGGTCTTCAAAGAAAAGTATTTTTATTATAATGGGATTTAAATATATCGCTTGAAGTCGATTTTGCTTGTATCGATAGCGATAGTCTGGCAACACTGGACTGCGGCTGTTGATTGTTTATATATGTTTAGCGCCACAGCAGACGAAAGGCAAATCAAACATACATGAACAAACGCGTCTTTTCGTTCATTATAGCGTCGGCGCGGCGCAGCGACTGCCCAGCTACTGCGCTGCGACGCATCTGCTGCGCTGGATGAATTTTGTTTTTTGAATAACTTCTGAGTTCAATATCCGATCGTACTGAAATTTGCAGCCCACATTGAGAGTAAGATACTTACCATGTGTGCCAAATCTCAAGTCTCTAGCTTTAACATTGCTTATGTTATGGTGATTTTTCTAATTTTAAATCTAACGGGAATTGATAGCGAAAATTGAAACTAAACTTGATCTGCGTATGGTATTCAGGAACCTACATTCCAAATTTGAAGTCTCTAGCTCTTGTAGTTGCTGAGATCCACGCGTTCTTACAGACGGACAGACAGACGGACGGACAGACGGACAGACAGACGGACAGACAGACGGACAGGTGTCAATCGACTCGCCTATTGATACTGATTAAGAATATATATACTTTATATAGTCGGAGATGCTTCCTTCTGCCTGTTACATACATTCACACAAATTCATTATAGCCTTTTTTGCCCATTTTTAATGGACACAGGCTATAACAACACAATGTATACTTCTTTTCTTATCAATTCTTGTGCATATATTAAATTAAAACAATCATTTAAATATGCGATATCAAAATTAAAATCAAATATGTTACGTTACTCTTTTTAAATTACAAGCCGATCAGTCGAGCGGGCGCGACAGTAGGATACCCTGTGCAGGTCTTCAAAGAAAAGTAGTTTCATTATAATGGGATTTAAATATATCGCTTGAAGTCGATTTTGCTTGCATCGAGAGTAGGTAGCTTGCGATGGTCTGGCCACACTGGACTGCGGCTGTTGATTGTTTATGTTTAGTTCGGTATATCGTCGCCGCGGCGCAGCGACTGCGCTGCTACTGCGCTGCGACGCATTTGCTGCGCTGCATAAATTTTTTTCTTGAATAACTTCTGAGTTCAATATCCGATCCGGATACTTACCATGTGTGCCAAATCTCTAGGCTCTAGCTTTAACATTGCGTATGTTATGATGATTTTTTTAATTTTAAAACCAACGGGACTTGATATCGAAAATTGAAAATAAACTTGATCTGCGTATGGTATTCTGGAACCTACTTTTCAAATTTAAAGTCTCTAGCTCTTAAAGTTGCTGAGATAAATAAATAAACTTGACGTTTTCGGGGGCAGCAGGAGTACTGTCACCAATTTTGGTGACCCTAGCTCTTACAGTCTCTGAGATCTAGGTGATCATACAGCACGACAGACGGACGGGCGAACAGACGGACATGGCTATATCGACTCGGCTGGTGATGCTGATCAAGAATATAGATACTTTATGGGGTCTGCCGGACTTCTTTCGACCTGTTACGCACATTTTGACAAACTTAAGACACCCTTTTTACTTTTTTAAAGTAAAGGGTCTAAAAGATAGATTTAGATAGAAGCTATATGTATGGGTGCCTCACGTTTCCATCTGCTTAATGAAATTGACCAATTTCTTAAACGGCTGGTTACTGGTGATGAAAAATGGGTCACATACGACAATGCTGTGAGAAAACAATCCTGGTCAAACCGCTGTGATTCAGATCAAACGGTAGCCTACGAAAACGGTAGGACTTTGAAATTATATTGGTCGAGGTTTTTAACAGGAAAGATCAGAGCTATTTTAAGAGTGAAATTTTAAAATTATCCTCAAATTAAATTATTTTTATTAAAAATAGGGTAAACAAAAATGGATTTATTTTTCTCCAAACTGATGTAACATTAAAGGAGGGAAATTCCCATTTTGTGTACTTGGTTATATCTACATCTCTCTCAGATTTGGTTTCAATCGGCGTTTGTCCGATCGACTTACAGTTGCCGGACAGAAGCTTAACAGTTTAAAAGATCAGAATAGTTATGGATTGGGAACGTAAATAACTAAAAGCATTTGGTCAAAAATTGTTCAAAGTTATTAAAAATGGTCCTTTTTTTGAATTTTGGCTTCTTGTTTTTGGGGTATACTCGATCAGTGTTAAATTTTTTAACATTTTGAGAAAAACCAAGCCGATCAGTCGAGCGGGCGCGACAGGTGGATACCCTGTGCAGGTCTTAAAATAAAAGTATTTTGGAAAAGTATTTTAATTATAGTGGAATTACTTTGCATGTAGTCTGGCAACACGCCATGTTTCTTTCTCTTACACACAGCTGTTATTATATTGCGCGCCAAACCATTTATTTTTGAAATATAAGGCAATGTCTATATATGGTTTTTGGTAATTCAGAAAATTTAAGTTATTTCAATACTATGATAGAAACGTAGAATTGTCAACCATACGTTTTAGCAATCGCAAATATAAATTAATATAATAATAGTAATTATTCTGTTTGTCAGTGCTGGACAGCTCCCAGACTGTTGTAGGATAGTGTTGGACAACTGGCCAATTATAATGAAATAATGGCAAGAAAAGAAATTCTATAATATCTCTTTTATGTGTGGGTCGATCGCTATGAAACTTGCATCAAATTGCTTAGCGTTGTCGTACTGTCAATTTAAGCTGTGTTATCTCAACGAAGATGAGTGTAAACAGTCGCAAATATTAATTTTACATTCACGGGAAGAAGACAAGGCGAGCGATAGTGCAAAGAAGATTGTCATATGTGCTCTCGCTCTTGCCAACAACTATGAAATAATGTTAATAATAGAAATTCTTTAATATCTCCTTTATTTGTGGGTCTATCGCTATGAAACTTTTAGCAAATTGCTTAGCGTGGTTATTCTGTTCATTTGTTTATGTATTATCTTAACAAACATGCGTGTTAACAATCGCTAATATTAATTTACTTTACAATGTATAGTTCTGAGTGCAGCCGATGGATGGCGCCACATGTCACATGACACAATGCGCCACACAGCGGGCGACACCGCAAATCATCAGATTATCATATGCTTTCTCGTTTGTGCAAATGGAATTTTCATATGCTCTCTCGCTTTTGCCAAAAAATGGAATTAAAACAAATTCCGTAATATCTCCCTTATTTATGGGTCGATCGCGATGAAACTTGCAGCAAATTGTCCAGCGTGAGTTATACTTCAACTATCAGTCATGTTAGGCTGAATTATCTTGGAATTTGAGGTCTTCTTCTATTTGCGTGGGCGGGGGGTGAGATATCGCAAAATGAAAATAAACTTGATCTGCGTATGGTATTCAGGAACCTACATTCCAAATTTGAAGTCTCTAGCTCTTATAGTTGCTGAGATCCACGCGTTCATACAGACGGACGGACAGACGGACAGACAGACGGACAGGTGTCAATCGACTCGGCTATTGATACTGATTCAGAATATATATACTTTATAGGGTCGGAGATGCCTCCTTCTGCCTGTTACATACATTCACACAAATTCATTATACCACTTTTGCCCATTTTCAATGGGCACAGGGTATAAAAAGAAGTCTCTACGATTAAAAATATTTCCAAACGGTTGATTGTACTTGTAACTTTTCGGCTTATATTGAAACTTGTGGCAATTCCTAAGAGAATAATACCAAAGTATTGTAAATTCACATTTCAGTAGATTCTAATAAAAATAATTTTAAAATGTTTTGTTATTGCAGAATTTTTTAATTCATGCTTGGTGTTTTAGATAAAACTTCTGCATACTTCGGTTGGTGACTATAACTTTGTGATTCTGTGGTTATTTCTGAAGAATATTCCAAAAAATCGTCCGCCCTTAGCTGTCACTTTCCTTTATATTAAGTTTACTATTTTTATATCCATTACTTTAAAAAAGAATAAGGGCCTACTAAGTTTGTAGATATAGTCATGTCCGTCCGTCCGTCTGTCTGTATGAGCGCCTAGATCTCAGAGACTATAAGAGCTAGAGTCACCAAATTTGGTATGGTGGTTCGTCTATGGGGTAAGCAGTACAAGTTTATGTTAAAATTTTGACACGCCCCCTTCCGCCTCCGTAAATCGAAAACAAAATTTTTGAAATCTCATAAAACCAAAAATATTAAAGCTAGCGAATTTTGCGCTGCGACGCATCTGCTGCGCTGCATAAATTTGTTTCTTGAATAACTTCTGAGTTCAATATCCGATCGTACTGAAATTTGTTGCACACATTGAGAGTAGGATACTTATTATGAGTGCCAAATCTCAAGACTCTAGCTATAAAACTGCTCTAGTTATCACCTATTTCGAGTTATGGGCGAAGGGGGCGTGGCATCGCGAAGTAATTTTCTGGACACATTAAGCCCGAGCTCAACATTTCTTATGTTTTGGTGATTGTTCTAATTTTATAACAAACGGGACATGCTATCGAAAATTAAAAATAAACTTGATCTTTGGTATTCAGGAACCTACATTCCAAATTTGAAGTCTCTAGCTCTAATTGTTGCTTTCATACAGACGAACGGACGGATGGACGGACGGACGGACGGTCAGACAGACGGACGGGTGGACGGACAGACAGACGGACAGGTGTTAAATCTCATATAATGGCGAATTCTAAAGCTTTTGGCACACAGGTAAGCATCGGGGTCCTAATGTATCTTGAAAATTTCATTGCAATCTGATAATAAACTTGGAAGTTATTCAAAATACACTTTTACTCAGAGTCGGGCCAAATGAAGAAGAAGAGCACATTGACGTACAAAGCATTATAGGGTATTTGCCCATTTTAGTGAATTAATTAAAACCTTCAGGTATATATATATATGTATCTAAGTTTGTTGATATTATTTCCCTTTTAAAGAATAAGTAAAGGGTCTCTCATAGTCGACTTCGGCTGTTGCTTTTCCGACTGGTTGTACTTAATCTCAACGGATAGCGCGAGCAGCACCGATGTCAAAACTTATCTTTTTGATTTATTGATCCTATTTAATAAATTTCTCGCAAACTATAAGAAGTGTAATAAAACTTAAGAGTTTGGATGAAATATGCTTAAAACCAAAAAATGTTCATACAAAAATATAACTTCCATGGATCTCAGCAACTATAAGAGCTAGAGACCTCAAATTTGGAATGAAGGTTCTTGAATACCATACGCAAATCAAGTTTATTTTCAATTTTCAATATCAAGCCCCGTTTGTTTTAAAATTAGAAAAATCCCCATAACATAAGAAATGTTAAGACTAGAGCTTAAGATTTAGCACACATGATAAGAAGCTTGGGCTTAATGTGACCTGAAAATTTCATCGCGATGCATCTCCCCCTTCACCCATAACTCGAAAAAGCTAAAAACAAGATCAGATTTATAGCTAGAGATTTGAGATTTGGCACACATGGTAAGTATCCTACTCTCAATGTGTGCGACAAATTCCAGAACGATCGGATATTGAACTCAGAAGTTATTCAAGAAACAAATTTATGCAGCGCAGCAGATGCGTCGCAGCGCAGTAGCAGCGCCGCGGCGATGATATAACGAACGAAAAGACGCGATTCGCTACACATAAATAATGAACAGGCGTAGTCCAGTGTTGCCAGACTATCGGAAGCTACCTACTCTCGATGCAAGCAAAATCGACTTCAAGCGATATATTTAAATCCCATTATAATGAAATTTATTTTCTTTGAAGACCTGCACAGGGTTTCCTATAGTCGCGCGCGCTCGAAGTTTTTAAAATTCAGTGTAATTGTGTCTAGTATACGTTGCTCTTCGCCAAAATTCTCCAAATAAAAATTCTCGATGGACAGCGAATTATCATGAATTGTTGGGCCATTAGTGTAAAGTTGTATTGAATCGTTCGGATTCAGTTCGATCGAACGACTCCTTAGAGAGAACGGCTGAACTAAATCCCTGACTCTCGTTCCTTCGAGTCCGAATCTCGTTCAATTCATTGTAGTTCATTCTACTCATTTGAATCCCATTCTCGTTCACTCTGAATCGATTCCCAAAATGATTCTCTCGTTCAATTGACTCTTTCGTTCAAGGGCGTAGGCAGGGGGGGGGGCAGAGGGGGGCCATTGCCCCCCCCTACACATGTGAAATTTCATTATTTAGCTTCCAAAATCTGCATAAAATGGTTTTTAAAACTTGAATTTATTAAAAGAAACAATTATTAAGAATATTAAATTTTTGTAATGACTGTATGTTGAATGCCTGGTGCTTAAAAGGAAGGCAAAGGGAGAAGATGAGGTTGAAAACCTGTGTTGGCCCCCCCCTTACTGAAAAGCTGCCGACGCCCATGCTTTCGTTCAATCACTAAGCATACAATACATAGAGGCGTCAAACAGCGATTTTCGTGAGCGCAAAATTTGCTGCAAGCATAGAACCCCAGAATAGCCGAAGTTATAGCGCCCCGTTCGTGAGTAGCCGAAGTCTTAGAACCCCAGAGCGAACGATCGACACTCAAAAGAACGAGAGCGCACTGCTGCAAACGATTTCAGTCTTGGACAGACACCAGAACGATGAGCACGTCTGTGAGGCTCGCTTTCTCATTTCGATTCTGTGTGTGTGTTCAAGTATGTACCTGCTCACGTTTGCTTGTATGCGTGAACTCTATGAAACATGGCAACACCGCAATGGCAATGCTTTGTTTCTCACTTTTTCTATTCTGGCGACGAAAGCGATGATCAGTTGGCTGTGTTGTGTGTACATCTATCCGTTTCGACGTCGCACAGTGGCTCACTCACGAGACTCACGTGGCAAAAAAGAAATCGGTCATTTCTCGCCATGGAAAATCCTTAAATGCAGTTTGATAGAGAATTGTCCAAAATTTATAAATCCGTTTAGATTTTTTAATTTGGGCAAACGGTTTCGGCGGTAGAGCCCATCAAACATGAAAAAAATTCGATTTTTCATAAAAATGTTTTTTTATGAAAAATTTTTCATTTTTGCGATGAAATTGCATCGAAATGGTTCAATGAATATTCAGTTTCTTAATTTTACCTAATAGGTGTGTCGATTCTAAAGCGAATGGTATAAAAATGTTGTTATTTTTTTGTTTTGAAGTATTTTAAATAATATTTTTACTAAAGCACTATTTTTGACATTGTTTTTTAACTTTAGATAGACTTTTAGCATAAAGTCCAGGCTTGTCCAGGCAAACGGGTATATACACGTTATTCCGTGGATATTTCGGCAACAACTTCAAGAAAGTCTAGGTGCCAAGAAGTGCCAGTTAACTTTTTATTTAATAAACAATTCACGCACAACGCTTTTAACTGGGTCAAAATTGCGTTGTGGCGCACCCAAAATGGCGCCGGGCTCGCATTTTTGCGCAACCTACGGTACGGAATGGTCGTTATTTGAACGTGTTTCCGTTGAACTAGACCTTTTATTGAACACTTTACATAAATATAATATTAAGAATTCATTGTCTACCTAAATATACTAATGTAACCCAAGCAAACAGGTAGTGATTATGTAATTTATAACCCTTTTTCGTACTCAATTTCCACGTTTACCAAACCCAATTATCTAAGTTTGTAAATTTTAAATGACTACACATGTTTAATCTTTTGTACTACTTAAGTTGGTAATTAATAGTAGGGATTAAGGGTATATATTCAAATATTTAGGTGCATTGTATCACAGTCTACTTTTGGCAACCATCACGATATTAAACAAAATCAGTGCTGATTAGTATTATGTAATATAAATCAAATATTGAAACCGCAAAATGTCTTCCAAAATTCGAGATGTATTTCAGATGTTTATGGATGTTCCAAGCTAAGAAGAGTTTATATTGACCGTGAGTACAGTATACTTTGCTAAGGAAAATATGACGGAGGTCGACAAGATCAAAAACAAACTTCATAAAATTTTGGTACACGGAGGAGATCTTAACGAAAACCAATGTCTGTCAATCGGGGAATTATTAGAAGAAGTCCAGAAATCTATAAACAAGGAGTACAAGAAATATAGGTACTCGAATAGTTGCAAGGTGACACGGTAAAGACAAAATTAAGACTATTTTAATAAGTTATCAGTTTCTTCAGATCCACTGATATCAACAAAAAGAATTGTGTGAAGTCGCAAAGAACTGCAAGAGTTTTATACTAAAGAAATGGTAGATTTAATGTACATAGATTACGAACTTGAAGACATAGCTGAGGAAAATTAAATTAACAAGGACATTAATTGAATAGTTTTATTGTTATTTATTTATATAAATATAAATTTAATCAAATATATAGTATAAAAGTTTAATTGAAATTACATTTTGTTTTTACAGGAATTTATACGATATATATGTATTTGAAACATGAAATCCATCAAATTTGTTATCTTTAGTGTTTAGATGTATTTAAAACATTAATTTACATATAATTATGTATAAAGAATCACAAATTTACACATAAATTTCAGAAAAAAGCATACGATGAATGTCGCGTTTCACGAAAATCATCGTATAAACACAAAATCCAACTTTGAACACCTGCTGAAAATTTATCTGTCGTCCGATTTTTAAGATCTTACACTCATTTCAAAGCGACAGGTATTCTTTATTAAACCCTTTTTAAATTTTGGTAATATCTTACCTGGATCAAAAGATATGATTTTTGCAAAGTAGAATGAGAAAACGAGCCACTGTGCGTCGGCAGCTTAAGTGTCGCTTTGGCCGTGTCGACTAAGTTGTCGGAGGACATTCTTGTTCGTGGGTTCGACTCCCCGTCGAGTCATTTGTTCTTTAATTGGAAAATATTTGTTTTTCATTTTGTATTATTTAATAATTGTTCTTATTATATTTAAAAGAGTTATCATTATTATAAATGTTTTAGAAAAGTGGATTATTATAAAATCAAATCAAACTAAGTCAGAACAAAAAAAAAAAACAAAAGAAAATTGCGTCAAATCAAAGTAACCGACATAACCAGCGCCATGCACTTTTATTGGCAACAACAAATATTCCATGAATTCACATACACATCCTATGTACCCTTTCTAAGTTTGATTTTATAATAATCCACTTTTCTAAAACATTTATAATAAATAATAACTCTTTTAAAAATAATAAGAATAATTATTAAATATTAAATAATGAAAAATAAATAAATATGTTCGAATTAAAGAACAAATGACTCGACGGGGAGTCAAACCCAAGAACAGAAGTGTCCTCCGAGAACTTTGTTGACACGGCCAAAGCGACACTTAAGCTGTCGACGTCAAAACCGATAGATGTACACACAACACCGCCATATGATCTTCGCTTTCGTCTCCAGAATAGAAAAATTGACAAACAAAGCATTGCCATTGCGGTGTTGCCGTGTTTTATGAACCACACGCATACAAGCAAACGTGAGCATGTACATACTTGGACACACACACGGAATCGAAATGAGAGAGCGAGCGTCACAGACGTGCTCATCGTTCTGGTGTCTGTCCGAGACTGAAATCGTTTACTGCGCTGAGCAGTGCGCTCTCGTTCTCTTGAGTGTCGATCGTTCGCTCTGGGGTTCTACGACTTCGGCTACTCACGAACAGGGCGCTATAACTTCGGCTATTCTGGGGTTCTATGCTTGCAGCAAATTTTGCGCTCACGAAAATCGCTGTTTGACGCCTCTATGTATTGTATGCTTAGTGGTTCAATTCAATTCCTTATAATAATAATATATAATATAAATAGAATAAGACTGAAAAATTGTTGTTAATTTTATAATTGTTAATCTTTATATTTAATTATAATAAGTTAACAACAATGAATTTGAAACTAAAAATATTGAAAATAAAAATAAGAAGCAAGAAACTTAAATATTTTCTTAAATTTATTTAACTGATTAAAGAAATGAAATCAAAATATTTGGTGAAATATTTTGGCATACGAATTTAAAACACGTTCTAATATTCATAGTAAAGTATAGTAATTAGCAGACAAAATATACATATGAATAAAAAAATTTAAGCCAGACATGTACGGTTACTAGACTCCAAATCGAAGTTACAAAAAACTATAAAGAGAATCAAATGACTCTATCGAACGATAAGGGATTCAAATGACTACAATGAACTACAAAGAGCAAGATTAACCGAGAGTGAACTAGAGCGAACGAGAACGAACAAAAGACTCAAATGAAAGATTAGTTCGTTCAGTACAAAATGAACAACGGAATTGAATCAGTGAATTGAGCTAAAAGTACAACTTTACTTTAGTGGTTCCTATTGAAAACTATTCGAAACACAAGTGGGCTTTGATACAAAACTGTTTGAATGACTGAAATACATACGATTGATTTCAGCATTCATTTCTAAGTACTCGCCCTGAGCACAAGCAAAATACAATTTAAGTTCAAACTAAATAATATTTCAACTCTTATTATTAAAACATCATACATACGAACTGGCAGACGAATAGACGGGCGGACGAACAGATGGACAGACGAACTTGGTTATATCGACTCGACTGTGGTTGCTGATAAAGTGTATTTATACTTTATGGGGTACATAAAGTATAGAGCATGAACGGATGGACAGACGGATATGGGTATATCGACTCGCCTGTTTATGCTGATCGGGAATATTTTTACTTTATGGGGTCTGTCAGACTTCCTTACACCTGTTACGCCCTTTACTTGTAATTTCAAACAGCGTCTAAAAAAACCAGCCCTATTTTCTATTGATAATCTGAGCCCAATGCATCAAATTTGATCCAAAATTCTTGTGCAGTTGAGATCTTAATGAATTACCTTAAAGTGGGCAAATTCCCTATAGAGTGTTATAACGTTAGTGTTCTCTTCTTCCTATGCACCGACATTTCGTAATATTCTGTTTTGAATAACTTCCGAGTTTATTGTCCGACAGCGATGACATTTTCAGGATACATTGTGTCCCCAATGTTTGCCCTGTTCTTTAAAATGCAGATCTCCAGCTTTAACAATCCCTTCAGTCGAGCGCACGCGAAAACCCTGTGAAGGTCTTCAAAATAGAGTATTTTGATTATTATGGGACTGCTAATACTTGCTTAAGTTTGCGTATATAACAAATTATAGCTCGAAATCGATGTTGCTTGCATCGAGAATAGCTTGCTTGCGATAGTCTGGCAACATTAGACTGCGACTGTTGACGCGGACATTGTTTATTATTTTAATACTATGATAGTAATGTTAAATTGTAATGTATATATAATGAAATGTTGAGATAATTAAGTCATCAAAAAAATGTATTATTTTAAATTGGGTATCTTTATTATAATTGCATTTAATACTTTCTTTGACAATGGTTACTTAAAAACTAATTTTACAATTGATTCTTATCGTGCATTAAACCTAAAAGCTTTTTTTATCGTGGTGAATGTGTGGGGAGTTGCTGTGGTGGATGTGTGGGGAGTTGCGAGCTTTAAGCTGCAACAGAGCTTTGGACTTTAAATTGCAATTCGGTGGTTCCCATGATGGGGGAAGAATTTGTTTACGTATTGGGCTTCTAAGCTTGAGATAGGGGAAGAAATGCCGATTAAGCAATAACGTGGGACTGAGTGAGAGTTGTTTATGAATTGGCCGAGGCATGCGACGTTTGTTTATGGCTTGGACTCCTAAGCCTGAGATAGGGGAAAAAATGCTGATCAAGCAATATCGTGGGAGTGAGTGCGTTTTGTTTATGACGTGGCCGTCTAAGCCTGAAGGGGAATCAATGCTAATGATATGTTGGGTGAATAGTTATGTCAATATGTCACTCCCCCGCCTTTTAGATTGGAGCTTGTCCACAAGCGGTCAAAGTAGGGTATAATTGTGGGTGTGATTCTACAGTTTCAATTATTGGATCGGGTGCTTGTGTTTCCTGTTCTGTTTCTAATTCTGGGTTATTCTTAGGGTTAGGGTTAGGCTTTATAAATTTCATTATAACGTGATGTGGTGCAATTTCTTGATTATTGCAAGTTTGATATAATTTTGTTCTTGACATATTCCAAGTGATTAATATGTTTGGTTCTATGTATTGAATACTACTTTGTTTTCTGATTTTATTAAATGTACAAGTTGGTATTTCATGTTTAATTATGTTAGCAATACATTGGTCCTTAACTATTTATTTTGATAAAGAATTAATAGTATTATTATTTTGTAAGTAAAATTTACCAGCAACGTTCTCGTTAATTATTTGCCCGTTGTTGTCGGGGTATGGTGTAATTATGAATGTTGGGGTCTCAATGGTTTGAGTGGGAATATGGGATATAAGGAATATTTCATTAGTAGCTGTGTTATACCATGCTGAAGTTTTGATGTTGATTAGTTTTTTATGGTCAATGTTGTTAAGGCTGTTATGTTTTAACAATTTTGGGTTAAAAATTCCTAGACCTGTTCACTGTGTACCCATTTCGATATCCTCGATGTATTCTGTGAAATGCTCTATGTTAAATATTAATAAGTTAAGTTTTTGTTCGTTTTTTAGTTTTTCTTGCTGTTTGTTAATTACGCTGATGTCTTTATTAAGAGTGTTGATAATATTGTTTAAATCATTGATTGCTACAGTTTTTTGTGTTATTATTGCCATTTGATCTTCAACTTGTCTTTTATCATCTTCATCGAGTGTACCGAAGAGGTATTTTAATGTGGATCCTACAAAATTAATTAGTCCTCGTTTGTAACTTTTTTATAACCGTATTCCATTCATTTCTCGCTTTAGTTTTTCGAGAAGATAATTTAGTTGAAGACTATTAAATTCTTGGCTCTGTTTGAGCAACAGATCATACGTTTCTTCGATTAGTGTTACGTTTGCTGTGAAACAATGGTTCTCATATTCGCGGGGTATCTGCAAGGTTCCTGATTCGAATAGAATATACCCTTGATTATTCTCTATTGGGTTGATTTCTAATAATCCTGCTGTTGTTGGTGTGGTTACAGTTATTAATATTAGGATGAATTTGATGATGAGGTTTCCTGTGAATATTTACTATCACTAATTTTTTTTTTTTTTAAATTTGCTTCTATAGTGTACTACATTTTGTCCTCTGTTATTTTCGTTAAAATGTTTTTCATCTAATTGTTGTATAGTTCCTGTTTTTTAAATGGGTTTCTAGATTTCGATCGTGTTAGTGGGGCTTTCCTAAATTGTGTATCAATTTCGTAATCTTGTCGATTTTCGTTGAGTTTATTGATTTTATTTCCTTTGTTGTTTTAGGTAACGGAAATTCTTGAATTGCTTTGACTTTAAGCTTATTAGGTCGTATGCCGTTTGGACTTATAATGTGGCCTAAAAATTCTGTTTCCTATTTTAAAAATTCGCATTTGTCTAATTGGAGCTTTAGATTAGCCTCCTTAAGTTTTTCGAATACCTTTCACAGTGAGTCTAAGTGTTCAACGAGTGATGTTGAATAAACAATAACATCATCTAAATAAACGAGACAATGCTTGTTGATCAGGTCCTTTAGTACGAAGTATATGCAACGCTGAAATGTTGCGGGGGCATTTTTTAATCCGAATGGCATACGAGTATATTCATAATGACCAAGTTGTGTTGAAATTGCTGTTTTGGGTATAGATTCAGGGTCCATTTCAATTTGATGGAAGCCTTTGGCTAAGTCAATTATTCTGAAGTATTCGCAATTTCCAAGTTTTCCTAGTATTTCGTCCATATAAGGGATAGGGAACTTGTCGTTTACGGTGATGTCATTGAGCCCACGGTAATCGACTACTAATCTAAACTTTTGTTGACCGGAAGCATCTACCTTTTTTGGTACAATCCATAAAGGACTGCAATATGTTTATATGTTTTTATTTCATGACGTACAATACTACTAATTGTCAAATTTCACCTTCGGTATATTGAATGTCTTGAAATTGTTTTAACAAATTCAATAGCTTTTCCTTTTCTTCATAATTCAAGTGGTCAAGGTGATATTCGTGTCCATTTGAAAGTTCATTATTCATTGCATAATTTACTTCTGTTGTAAAATTGTCTTCATCTAATTTTGCTTCAAAATTTTTTGAAGAGTTTGAGTCGTTTATTTTTAGTTCCTTGTGAATAAACGTCAGTTCACTAATTGTAGTAGTTTTATTCGTATAGTCTACTATTCCGTTATTCTGCATTAATATTTTTCTGCCTATTAGTATATCGTAAAATGGAGAAAAATTGTGAAACTAGAATTGTTGTGGTTGTTGAAACAAATTATTTTCTTTAAGATTCACAAATTTTGTTAATTTTGAATAACCTGTCATACTTCTGACAACTGTCTGTTTTTCCTGTACTGGGAGGGAAAAGAAATCTTGCGTCAGCATGTTGATTGATGAACCGGTGTCTACTATGCACCTATATCTATGTCCATTAAACATTATTTCTATGTATTGATGTGTTTCAAGGCTTGTGCTGGAAAACTTTCAGCTGGAACTTGTTCTTCAGATTCTGATTCATAAGATTGGTGACTTTCGTCAATTTGCATACGTGACTGTCCGCTGTTACTCTCTCGTGAACGTTTAAATGGTTGATTTGGAATAGAACCACCTTGACGATTCTGATTATGATTATTATGATGGGATTATTGTTCTGACCTTGTCTTAAGTTTTGTTGGAATTCCTGAAGACCTCTATTTTGATCAAAATTGTTTTGTCTATTAGTGTGTCTGTTTTGTGTCGATTGTGTCGGCTGGGAGGTTTGTTGATTATGATTGGTGTAATGAGCTGAGTTATAATGGTTAGTATTTTGGTTGTATGAATTTCGTGAGAAATTAATGTTGTTGTTGCTATTACTTTGGTTTTTATTATTCTTATTATTTTCATAAGTTGCTTCCTCATAATAGCCTTCCATTTGTGCTACTTTTTTAAATTCGATATTGTTGATATATCATGTCTTGCCAATGTCATAAAAAGCCCACCGGGAAGTTTTCTTTGAATTAAATTTTTTACAGTGTTGTTCATAGCATTTGTATACAATATTGAATTTTCAATATATCCTTCTAATTCTATCTTATTTCTTATAATTGTCATATTTTCTTCGACATTGTTGCAGAACTTACGCAGATTTCCTTGATAGTTGGTGTTGTACAGCTTCCAAAGTAGTTCTTCCACAATTGTTTGCGTCTTGTATTCAGATATCTACGCTTGACGAAGACTGGGCCAGTTGTTGATGTGCAATTGCTGCAGAGTTCGTTGTGCTTCTCCAGATATCCGTAGTTCAATAGCTCCAATTTGTAATATAGAGCTGGATCAGGTAGTCAATACGTCTTACAAACGGAGCTAGTGCAGAAGGATCTCCATTGAATTCGGGTACATTATATATTTGATGTAACAATTGATTTTACGTCTGGTCACTTAGTTGACCTTCTAGTTGTGGTGACGTTAGAGCCATGTTTTTGTTTTATGTGAGTCGTGGAGTTAGTGTTGTTTGTTGAGTTTACTTGGTTAGCGGTCACAATCAATAAGATTGGGCTTCCAAATATTATTCACAGGTTGCTACAGTATCTCGAGACTTACACCTTAGGTGAATTTCAACATTTTGCGGTGGTTTAAATATTATATTTTTAAAATTGTTTTTAATTATGAGGCAGTCACTGTTTCTTTTTCAAACGGGCCACAATAACTTTTCTTTAAACAAAATTAAAAATGTTTGCACTTGTGGCGGTCACGATTTATTAAAACGGGCCACTATGCTTTATTAAACACACACGAAAGTTCTTTTGCGGATACCAAAAAATTGTAATGTTCTAAACCGAATCTTTACTTGCGGCAATTCGCGTGCTCAATCCATAAAGATCACTTGTTTGTTCAAGGATTCTTTATCACTGGATTGTAATGAGGAAAACAAGTTTTATATTACGGGGACTTTTTCGGTATCCTACCGGCTTCGCCAATTAAATGTTGAGATAATTAAATCATCAAAAAAATGTATTATTTTAAATTGAGTATCTTTATTATAATTGCATTTAATACTTTCTTTGACAATGGTTACTTAAAAACTAATTTTACAATTGATTCTTATCGTGCATTAAACCTAAATGCTTTCTTGATCGTGGTGAATGTGTGGGGAGTTGCTGTGGTGAATGTGTGGGGAGTTGCGAGCTTTAAGCTGCAACAGAGCTTTGGACTTTAAATTGCAATTCGGTGGTTCCCATGATGGGGGAAGAATTTGTTTACGTATTGGGCTTCTAAGCTTGAGATAGGGGAAGAAATGCTGATTAAGCAATAACGTGGGACTGAGTGAGAGTTGTTTATGAATTGGCCGAGGTATGCGACGGTTATTTATGGCTTGGACTCCTAAGCCTGAGATAGGGAAAAAAATGCTGATCAAGCAATATCGTAGGAGTGAGTGCGTTTTGTTTATGACGTGGCCGTTTAGGCCTGAAGGGGAATCAATGATAATGAAATGTTGGGTGAATAGTTATGACAATATGTCACTATATGTATTATAGCCTTCTGTTAGAGTTTTCAGTCCTCTACAACTTCTAAACAATCGCTCTGGTAGATTATATTATATGCACTCTCACTCTGGCCATGAATTATGAAATAATTGATTTAGAACAAATTCCTTAATATCTCTTTTATTTATGTGTCAAGTGCTATGAACATTTTAGCAAATTGTTATATTATATTATACTGTTAAGCTGAACAAGGCGAGCGATAATACAAAGAAGATTATTGTCAAATAATTGATTTAAACAACTTCCTTAATATCTCTTGTATTTATAGATCAGTAGGAAAGACTACCGTCGAAGTCGACTGTTACAGACCGTTTACTTCAAACTAATATACTTAGATTCTTACACATAAACCTAAATAAATTTGTTGCCGCTCAAATTAGCTTCCGACTAATAATATATAATCCGTACCCAAGGAGAGCGTAACGTGCCAATCCAAAATCTGTTAAGTGCACACAGGTTTATTTATTAAAATAATACTATTGTTTTACATTTTTTTGTACCCTTTACTTTAAAAAAAGGGTCTATTATGTTTGTCAAAATGTTTGTAACAGGTCGAACGAAGTCTGGTAGACCCCATAAAATATATATATTTTTGGTCAGCATAATCAGCCGAGTCGATATAGCCATGTCCGTCTGTCCTGCTGTACGTCTGTCGTGCTGTATGAACACCTAGATCTCAGAGACTATAAGAGCTAGGTCACCAAATTTGGTGACAGTACTCCTGCGGCCCTCGAAAAGGTCAAGTTTATTTTAGAATTAGCCACGCCCCCTTCCGCCCCAAGAATCGAAAACAAAATTTTTGAAACCCCATAAAATATTAAAGCTAGAGACCCGAATTTTGGCAGACAGGACGGGTTTCCGTGTTCCAATGTATCCTTTAAATTTCATCGGATAATAAACTCGGAAGTTATTAAAAAAAAATCCCATGAAGTTCCATGTAATGGTCAATTTTAAAACTAGAGCATTGAATTTTGGAACACAGGACAATCATCGGGGTCCTAATGTATCCTGAAAATTTCATCACGATCGGATAATAATCTCGGAAGTTATTCAAAACTCAATATTACTCAGTGTCGGGAAAAAGGAAGAATAAGAGCATATTGACGTTACAACGCGCTATGGGGTACTATTAGTTTTACTCTTATTTTCTTTTTAAAGAATAAGTAAGGGGTTTCATTTAGTCGACTTTGACTGTAGCCTTTCCGACTGGTTATTACTGTATTTACATATTTTATAGAAAGAAGGGGCACACCCTTGTTGGTGTCGAACTCCAGAACCACGCCACAAAAGCTCAACACTCTAACCCTTTGCGCCAATGAAGTCATAGTCGAATATTTGGAAAATAACCAGTTTCCTTACAGAACTTCAATTAATAATGTTGTTTTAATTCCTTAAGTTGCTGCCCTCAAACGGGTTTCCGATTGAAATTTTCAGTACACATCGCAAGAAGAGTAAACTTTATGTATGCCGATTTTGGCATGGCAGAATTCTAAAACAAACTTGACTTTTGTGGAGGCCTCAGAAGTATTGTCACCAAATTTGTTGAGTGTAGATCTTATAGTCCCTGAGATCTAGGTGTTCATACAGCAGGACAGACGGACAGCATGACAGACGGCTTTTGATGCTGATCAAGAATATATACACTTTTTGGTGTCGACCACGGGTCCTTAGACCAGTTACACGCATATTTTTTTTGACAAACTTATAGACCCTTCTACTGTTTTAAAGTAAAGGGTCTTAATCACTTTATAATGGTTTTGTGGGGTTCGGGTCAATTTCGGTTTGCAGTCTTCTATTTAATATGACAACTTTTATTCTATGTGTCTGTAGACAGTAATAGGAATGTAATAACTTAAAGATGTTACATGAATAGCATATCAAATCAATTTATATCTCGGCTTCTGTTCAGACAGTGCCTGAGAGGTCTCACGACAAAGAAGCAACCACAGAGAAATTCTCACAGCGCTGGCAATAGTCAGATTCAACTGGCCGGATATATTTCATTTTTGCTAGTTATGTACCATATCAGTTTGGAATGCAATCATCCATAAAGAAGAGGAAAGACTCTGTGCATCATTGAAAACGAATACAATGAGAAAACAGCTGACCAAACCAATAATCGCCGGTAGCAGGGAGCAAGATTAAGTTCTGTCTTGACCCTTATTTCCTGTTCACACAGCCATTTTGAGACGCATTAGGGGACAGGGAGAGCCACAAGTATAAGCCGCTAAGCAAAAAGTACAAGTACTGTTTATTAAAGAATCTCTAATTATATCTACTATAGCATAAACCTCCGAAATTGCTGAAATGATTTTTGTTTTTTGTAAAATGGCAGTCGGTGAAAAATTACCAACAACAAGAACTATAACAGTGTGAACGTCGCTGTATACATCAAATGGCACGTAATGGAAGTGAATTTGTGGTGACTGTGCAACTTGACCACAATTGGCGTTATATACGCCAACAACATTTAATTTCAATGTGCGATGTTTGACAGTATTGTTATTTTCGCTGTTTTTATTAGTGTTGCAAGGCACACATGTCACATATTTCTTAATGCATCCTGCAATTATATGTCATATGTTGCTGCTGCCACTCTTGGTACTGTTGCAAAAGTGCAGCAAACAGCTTCGCAGCGGTATTTGAATTGATTTGTGGTTTTGGCTTACACATCAAGCAAAAGATGTAGATTTACATAGTGAAGGTGTGTCAAAAACTTTGCTCACAAACTTATTGAACACAATTTGGCACATATCGAAGACATCAGAAACATACCAAGTGTTGTTGAATTGATCTTAAACCACATGATAGTCATTTTATGTTCGTCTAAAGTTCTAAAATTTATTTAATTTAATAAATTACACTGTGATAGGAATCCATCATTACTTTTATACCCTGTGGGTGGGTGTATATTAAGTATGTAAAAAGTGTGTAACAGGCAGAAGGAAGCTTGGTCAGCCCCATTAAGTAAATACCACATCGCTCGATATGTCCCCGGACTAACAAATTAGGGGTGCTATTGACAAAACTTCTGCTTTGCCATTGCCATGATAGTTCCAATTTTTATGAGGTATATGCTTAAAATTTTTTGACAATCGAACTTTTGTATTTAAATTATTGATTTTAGTGTGATACAACTTTTCACTTTCTGTCCACCGTCGAAAAAAAAACAATATAGTGTGTTAATAAAACACTGTTTTTTGGTGGAAAAAATACTCTGGAAGCAAACAAGTGGCTTAATAAGCGTTATGGCGTATCTTCTCCTGACAAATAAATAATCTGCGACTGGTATAAGTAATTAGAAAGGGGTCGGAGCAGCACCGAAAACGCTGAACGTTCGGGACGGCCAAATATGCTAGTTACCATGGAAAACATCATCTGTCCTGCTGTATGAGCGCCTACATCTCAGAGACTATAAGAGCTAGAGTAACAAAATTTGGTGACAATACTCCTAAGGGCTCGACAAAGGTCAAGTTTGTTCGGAAAAACCCGAATAAGAAGAGTAATTTAAGAGATACAAGTTCCTAATTTGGCATTCATAAAATTTACTTTCCCTCCGATATGTACTGTAAATTTCATCAAAGTCGGGCGATAACAAATTTTCGAATACACAAAGGTTAGAGGCAGCAACTTGAGGCATTGAAACAATATTATTAATTGCAGTTCTGTAGAAACCTGGTAATTGCCAACCAATCGACAATGGCTTCATTGTGTGGTCTAGAGTTCAAAACCTAACAGAGGCACACTTTTTTCTATTCTTAGAAATTGTTAAATAATCGACAATGACTTGCAGTGTGGTTTGGAGTTCCAAACGTACCAGAGGCACTCTTTTTTTGTTCTTATAAATTGGCAAATAATTCAACTCATTGGCGCAATGATATAAGTGTCGTACTCTTGCGGTGTGGTCTGGAGTTCGAAGCCTATCAGAGGCACACCTTTTTTCTGTTTTTATTCTTTTTAAAATTTAACAATACAGTAATAAAATAATTCTTCCATAAATGCCAATGTATTATAATTTATTATTTAATAAAGTATGTATATATTACATAAATGTATATTAACATGACATTTGCATGTTAACCTTAACATTTGTACACACATATGCATGTTAAACTACAAATCCGTCTATTTTACATACTATTTATATAGTATACTATGTGTGTACTTAACAGATTTTAGATTTGCAAGTTCCACTCTCTAGCAATGATTTTCCCTGGGTACCGATTATATTTTATTAATCGGAAGTAAATCTGAGCAGCGTCAAATTTATTTAGGTTTATATATAAGTCTCTAAGTTTGTTACTGTTATATTCTTTTTGAAGAATAAGTAAAGGTTCTCACATAGTTTGTGTTTAATTTACAGTAAAGATATCTGTTTCCTACCAATATTTGATGGGCATTGTATAAATATTTTTGACGCCCATATGCATATATATAATTTATCTAAGAAAAACAATTTTTATAGCCTGTGCCCATTAAAAATGGGCAAAAAAGGCTATAATGAATTTGTGTGCATGTATGTAACAGGCAGAAGGAAGCATGTCCGACCCTATAAAGTATATATATTCTGAATCAGTACCAATAGCCGAGTCGATTGACACCTGTCCGTCTGTCTGGCCGTCCGTCTGTCCGTCTGTATGAACGCGTGGATCTCAGCAACTATAAGAGCTAGAGACTTCAAATTTGGAATGTAGGTTCCTGAATACCATACGCAGATCAAGTTTATTTTCAATTTTCGATATCATGTAGCGTTGGTTTTAAAATTAGAAATATCACCATAACATAAGCAATGTTAAAGATAGAAACTTGAGATTTGGCACACATGATAAAAAGCTTGAGGTTTATGTGTCCTGAAAATTTCATCGCGATGCCACGCCCCCTTCGCCCATAACTCGAAAAAGCTGATAACACGAGCAGTTTAATAGCTTGAGACTTGAGATTTGGCACACATGGCAAGAATCCGACTCTCAATGTGTGCTACAAATTTCAGTACAATCGGATATTGAACTCAAAAGTTATTCAAGAATCAAATTTATGCAGATGCGTCGCAGCGCAGTAGCAGCGCAGTCGCTGCGCCGCCCGACGATATAATGAACGAGCGTTTGTTCATGTATGTTTGATTTGCCTTTCGTCTGCTGTGGCTCTAAACATAAACAATCAATAGCCGCAATCCAATGTTGCCAGACTATCGCAAACTACCTACACTCGATAACAGCAAAATCGACTTCAAGCGATATATTTAAATCCAATTATAATGAAAATACTTTTCTTTAAAGACCTGCACAGGCTATCCTACTGTCGCGCCCGCTCGACTGATCGGCTTGTTTTATATATCCTTTATTTATGGATCAATTGTTATGAAACTAGCAGCAATTGGTATATTTTGTTAAAATTTTAAGCTAAGCTGTGTTATCTTATCAAACATGTGTGTAACCAATCGCTAATATAAATTTTAAGTTAGTAGTCGTTAGTAGCATTCAGTTTTTTACACAATGTATAACTTGCAGTGTAGCCTGCATTTTTTAGCCGCACAATGTATGGCTGCAGGAAAAAGGGCCCGAATGAAATAAGACCCTAAAAGAAGAAATGAAATAAGGCCCCAAAAAAGTATACAGGAAAAAACAACAACAATTTTTATAAGACTTGGGGTGTTATTTCCTTTTTGGGGACTTATTTCCTAATGAAAATTGGGGTCCTATTTCATAATGAAATCGGACCCCAACAATAAGAAATGACATAAGGCCCCAAAACTAAATATATATATATATATATATTTATATATATATATATATATATTTTCGTCATTAAAAATAAATAGGAAAATATACCACGGACGAATAGAAAATATTTAATGGACGGAACTTTAAAATAGTTCCCAAAGGTTGCTTTAACCAGATCCTAGTACTGTATATTCAATATTTTGATGAGGTAATTAATTTATTAAAATAAAATCAATCTTACAATCCTTATATACTGTTGGCGCAGTTCAGCGCAATTTTCATTCTTTCATATTTTTTTTTGTAGTTATTTAAGTTAGTTGTTGTCGAATTTTGAAGTCTAGTGTAAGTTAGGTTTAGGACGGAGCGAGAGCATAATAAAGTACTCATTTGATTATTGCTCAGAGAGCGAATTCGCCTCGCTCCGCCACCTTAGCTTAGTGTAGGCTTAGAATATTTGTAAGAGTTCAGTTGTCGAATTAATAACAAACCAAACGCACGAAGTCATCCGCATTTTTTTCGATTTATTAAAACGCCACCACAATCTTTCTTTTCATAAAAACTCTTATGAATTTTCATGGCGCCCCCGGGTGGACTGTTTTAATAAAGTTTAAAGTTATAATTATTTACAAACAGTGCTGTTAAGAACTAGCAAGTGCAATTAATTGTGTGTGGCTCGCGACGCGATTTGCATTCCAGTGTAAAACCAACAAATAATCGCGCCGGTTGTAACAAACATACTGTTGCTGCACAATATCAGCTGCTGCTCTCGCTGTGCCCTTCATCTGCATCATCGTTGGACTATGCCAAGGAAAGTAGCGTCGGAAGTCAAGAAACCGGAACAGCAGGTACTGTGCCCAACAAACAGTTTGGCATTGGTTGTGCTAATAAAGCCGACGCTTTCAATTCTTGGCACATATGTAAAGTAGTTGAGATTTGCATGCACTAGTTATTTACCACTTTGGAGTGAAGTAAATAAGTATATATATATATGTGCGATTTAGTGCTCAGAGCGACTGTTAAATTGTTAGCATTATTAATTGCTACTCAATTTCATTTCGCTCAGTCGTTGTCGTTCCCCTCCCTCCTTGCCGTACAATCGCTCACAATCACTGTGAATTCGGCGATTGCTTGTTACCAAGCGCTTGTATATAAGTGCAGTAAGCACATACATACACATTCACACGTACATAACAAGCCAGCTGCAGTCCGCTATTTTCGTTTTGCTTTGTGCTTAGCGGCTGTGCATTGTTATTGTACGCACTTGCGTTGGCGCGCTTCGGTCAAGTGAGGTTCGCTACCCTACACATTGCTGGTCAGGCATATTGCTTTTCTCAAGTCGTTTGCCAACTTGAGTTTATTTCGTGGAAAATTGAATCGCAAACACTTTAATAATATTTTAATTCGATATTTATTTAAAATAATTGAAATTAATTAATTGATAAAAGTTTATTAATTAATATTGATTATTATTAATTATAATTTCATATTTTGTTAATTAAATAAAGGATCGAATTTTAAATTAAAATGGCGACTAAAGAAAGTTTTGACGATTCAAAAAAGAAACGAAATATGTGCGTTAAAAACATCTTGCGCTTATATGACCAGCTAAATAAAGGTAAATTAAACCTAGAATCTACAGAATTGGAGTGTAGATTAGAAATGTTGGCATCACATATAGAGAATGCGTTAAAGTATCAGACTCGAGTAGAATCCTTTGATCCCGAAGATGAATATCGCAGTGAGCTAGAAGAGCTCTGCATAACGACGAAAGCTAAATTAAAGTCCGTTATTAAGAATTTAAGTCCTGCTACGCAGGCAGCTCTTCCCGTCGCAGCTCCGCGCACACGTCTTCCGCATCTGGCGCTTCCCAAGTTTAGTGGAAAATACTCCGAGTTTAAGAATTTTATTAGCCTGTTCGAAACACTTGTTCATAACGATGTCACAATTCCGATTATCGAGAAGTTTAATCATTTGTTGTCATGTCTCTCTGGTGAAGCCCTAGGAACGGTGAAAGCGTTCCAAGTCACTGAGGACAATTATTCTAAAGCGTTGGAAAGCCTGAAGAAAGTTTATGACAATGAGTGTGTGATATTCAATGAGAATATCGCAGCTCTCTTCAGCTTGCCGAAGTTGACACATCCTTCGGCTCCAGCTTAACGAACAATGATTGACACTGTCTCTGCTATCTATGGCTCACTTCTTTCAATCGGTGATGATAAGAAAATTTCCAACGCAATTCTTATCCACTTAGTTATGAACAAAGTTGACCCAATGACCAGACGAAAATGGGAGGACCAACTCGATTATTCATCTATTCCATTGTGGACTGATTGTGAAACAGCCTTAAACCGCAGATATCAACATCTGTCTGCTGAGGATTCAGTAAGAATCGTGTCCGATGGCTCTAAGTCAGAGTCTAAGGCTGTTTCCAAAAATAATCGAAGTTCATTTTCGTGTTCTGTGGCCAGTGTTAGAAACGACCAGGTGTCCCCAAAATGTGTATATTGTAGTTCCGATGGCCATTCAATATTAAATTGTTCTGCATACGCTGCACAATCAGTGCAACAGCGGTTTGAGTTTGCTAAGGCGGCTCCTTTATGCATCAATTGCCTTCGGAAGGGACACACTGTTGCCAGATGTAAGGCAAACAAGTGCAGAGTATGCAGTCGTTCTCATAATACGCTACTGCATAGATACTCTGCAGTTTCTAACACTCGAGCGTTACCACCACCCCTTGACTCCGCACAGGATCAACCATGCGATAATGCGAATGCGAATGTGTCGGATAATGTTATCCTGGCTACAGCAGTCGTGAACGTTAAAACGAAAAGTGGCGAGTTCGTTTTGGCCAGAGCTCTGCTCGATTCTGGATCACAAATTAATTTTGTAACAGCTAGCTCAACGATTGCAGCTGCGTAGAGAAGAGGCTAGTATCAGCTTACTTGGAATTGCTCAGTGCAATACACAAGTTCGAAAAAAGATACATACAATGGTGAAGTCGCGAGTCAATTGTAGCGAGTTCTCGTTAGATCTGTGGATTTTAAAAACCATTTCCGGCTACCAACCTGACCACACGGTCAATGTTAGTGGTTGGAAAATCCCGGAGAACCTGCAATTGGCTGACCCATATTTCCACAAGCCACAGAAGATCGACATGCTCATCGGAGCTGAGACGTTCTTTGAACTTCTTTCTGTCGGTCAAATTAAACAAGGTCCGAATTGTCCGATTCTGCAAAAAACTCTTCTTGGTTGGATTGTCTCTGGACGCTTTACGTCGACAAATCCCAATAAGTCTCAGGTTGTCAATCTGAGCTGCCAAGAAGACTCTTGTAAATCAATAGACAACACTTTGCAGAAATTTTGGTCATTGGAAGAGTTGCCTTCAAATAAAAAGGTACGAACAGTTGAACAGCAGTTATGTGAGAGCCACTTTCTAGATAATTTGAAAATATTGCCGTCAGGTCGGTTTGAAGTAAGACTGCCATTTAAATCGGATCCCAATCAGCTTGGAAACTCTTACGACGTTGCTAAGCGGCGGTTTCTGTCGCTTGAAAGACGCTTATGTCGGGATCCCGAACTTAAGCGTATGTACTTGGAATTTATGAACGAATATGTTTCACTTGGTCACATGTCTCAATTAGACGACCAGATTCCAAGTACTCCTCACTATTTCATTCCGCATCAGTGTGTTCTAAGACCACAGAGCACGTCGACGAAGTTACGCGTTGTGTTTGACGCATCTTGTCGAACTTCGTCGCAAATTGCGTTGAATGATCTTCTTATGGTTGGACCGACCATTCAAGAAGAGTATATTCGACTCTGCTGCGATTTAGATTGCACAAATATGCATTGACAGCTGACGTCAAGAAGATGTACAGGCAAGTCATGGTGCACGAAGCAGATCGAAATTTTCAGCTCGTAGTGTGGAGAAAGAACCCATCTGACTCTTTGAGGTCCTTCAGGTTGAACACCGTAACTTACGGCACTGCGCCTGCCCCATTTTTGGCAATACGGTGTTTAACAAAGCTGAGTGAGATGTTCGAATCGTCACACCCAAAAGCTGCTGAAGTTATCAGGCACGACATTTACGTCGACGATTTATTAACTGGTGCTGCATGCGTAGAGAACCTTCAGACGATTAAGTCGGATGTGTCGCAAATACTACTTGGCGCAGGCTTCGAACTGACCAAGTGGTTTTCCAATTTGCCAGAGTTCTCCGCCACAAATGCCGCCAAGCCGATAGCGATATCAGAGTCAGACACAACTAAGACACTTGGCGTGTTATGGTTGCCAAATGAAGACGTCTTTCAATTTAAGATAGACGATTCGTTCATGGGTCTTCAAGCGACAAAACGGAATATTCTCTCGGTGACGTCGCGGTTATTTGATCCGCTAGGGCTGTTAAGCCCTCTAATAATTAAAGCAAAGATACTGCTTCAAGAGCTATGGCTTCAAAAGCTAGACTGGGATGAATCCATTCCTCTAAGCTTGGACAAATCGTGGCAGCAGCTAAAATCAACTTTGATTCAGTTGCAAATAATCAAGATACCACGATACGTGCACACTGAGCCAACTTCACCGATCGAGATACATGGTTTCGCCGACGCATCAATGAGAGCGTTTGGCGCATGCGTATACATACGCAGTCATACTGCAGAAGGTTATCGGATATCCTTATTAACAGCGAAGTCCAAAGTAGCCCCCCTCAAGACTAAGACTCTACCTAGACTTGAGCTGTGTGCGGCTCACCTTCTCGCAGATCTCTGTCACCGAATCAGAAATCTCATAAGATTACCAATTGAACGGACTGTCCTTTGGTCTGATTCGGAAGTCACGCTACATTGGATTCGGACGCATCCTTCGTCCTTGGCAACTTTTGTGTCAAATCGTGTAGCTGAAATCCAAGAGTGGACAGAGAATGCTGAATGGCGCCATGTACCTACAAAGCAGAACCCAGCAGATATGGTTTCGAGAGGCTGCAATGTTGACGACTTGCTCGCGTCAATTTGGTTCGAAGGGCCTTCATATTTGAAGGAACCGAAAGAATTCTGGCCGGTTAACCAGCATCTGGTAACAGATGAGATGCGTACGTGGGAGGTGCGTAAAACAGCTGTTGGACTGGCAGCAATGGTAGACCGACCAGATCTTTTCGACGCGATCAATAGTTATTCATCGCATGCTAGACTGCTGAGAGTGTTCGCTTATGTGTTCCGTTTCATTAAGAAATGCAAGCATAAAGACATTCATTTTGAAAAAATCCCTACGGCACTTGAAAGAAAAGAAGCTTTTGAGAAAATAGTTGAAGTCATCCAACAAGTTGAGTTCAAAGATGACTTAAGTAGGGTTCGAAAGGGCACGCGTGTGGGTCATAGCCTGCAGCGTCTCAATCCGTTTATACAGGAGTATACCGGATCTTGGTGCTCTTTCTCGATGTTGCGAGTAGGGGGACGACTTGCGAATGCTCCTCTTTCATATGATGCTAAGTTTCCGATGCTCCTTACAAAAAGCTCGCAATTTGCTAGAAGCTATATAAGATACTTGCATTTAACAAATTGTCATGCTGGCCCAAGAGCGCTCGTGAGTCTTCTTCGTGAGCGACTTTGGATAGTTAACGCTCAAGAGGTCTGTCGTCAGACAGTGAGATCATGTATCCGTTGCTTTAAATGCAAACCTCGTCTGCTCACCCAAATTATGGGAAACTTACCAGCAGATCGACTCCGAGCGCTCCGCCCATTTTCCATCTGCGGCGTTGATTTTTGTGGCCCAATTAGCACGACTTATCGAATGCGTGGAAAGCCCACATATAAGTCGTATATCGCATTGTTTGTTTGCTTCGCCTCCAAAGCGGTTCATTTAGAATTAGTATCGGATCTCTCGACTAATACCTTTCTTATGGCTTTTCAAAGGTTCGTCGGCCGTCGAGGGATACCCCAGACAGTGCACTGCGACAACGCAACAAACTTCGTAGGAGCGAGTCGGCTACTGCAGGAGCTGCGAGCGAAAATAGAGGGCGAGGCGGACGCAATTCGCGAATTCGCATCAAAAAGCGGATGCGAATTTGCGTTCATACCGCCCAGGGCTCCGCACTTCGGGGGACTGTGGGAGGCAGGTGTGAAGTGTGCAAAGCACCTACTCCTACGGACGGTCGGCAACCTGCTGCTGACGGCAGAAGAGCTGCAGACGACGCTGGTAGCAGTGGAGGCCGTGCTCAACTCGCGGCCAATAGGAGCGATAAGCGAGGACCCCAGCGACGGCGAGGCACTCACGCCAGGCCACCTGCTCGTGGGAGGGCCATTGAGCGCAATGCCGGCAAGGGGAGAGGATCAGCAGGAACTGACCTGCTTAGGTCGATGGCGAGCTGTCTCGTTGCTCAAGCGTCAGTTCTGGCGGCGATGGTCGAGGGAGTATATCCTGGGGCTCCAGGCACGAGCCAAGTGGCACCAGCGCGAGCCAGACGTCGCCGTTGGAGAGCTGGTGGTAGTCGCCGAGGACAACCTCAGAAGTGGCTGATCGGCAGGGTGACAGCGGTGCACGCGGGACAGGACGGGGTCGTTCGAGTCGTCGACCTTAGGACGGCCAATGGAGGGGTGTTCAAGCGGGCCATCCACAAGCTGGCTCGGTTGCCGGTTTCATGAAGCCCACACCGCTTCATGGGGGCCGGTGTTGGCGCAGTTCAGCGCAATTTTCATTCTTTCATATTTTTTTTTGTAGTTATTTAAGTTAGTTGTTGTCGAATTTTGAAATCTAGTGTAAGTTAGGTTTAGGACGGAGCGAGAGCATAATAAAGTACTCATTTGATTATTGCTCAGAGAGCGAATTCGCCTCGCTCCGCCACCTTAGCTTAGTGTAGGCTTAGAATATTTGTAAGAGTTCAGTTGTCGAATTAATTACAAACCAAACGCACGAAGTCATCCGCATTTTTTTCGATTTATTAAAACGCCACCACAATCTTTCTTTTCATAAAAACTCTTATGAATTTTCATATACTATTTTGTTTTATATATATTGCAACATATCATCTTAAACATTTTTTTTTCGCTTGCGTTATAATTGTCAAGCGGATATCTCAGTTATTTAACTGAATTGGCTATTGAAATTTTTACTGTAGATGCGTTTTGTAATAGTCAACATAATTGCATAAAAAGAACAAGCCGATCAGTCGAGCACGCACGACATTGGGAAACCCTGTGCAGGTCTTCAAAGAAAAGTATTTTCATTATAATGGGATTTAAATATACTGTTTGTTCGATTTTGCTTGCATCAAAGTAGGTAGCTTGCGATAGTCTGGCAACACTGGACTGCGGCTGTTGATTTTTTATGTTTAGCGCCACAAACTCGTCTTTTCGTTCGTTATATCGTCGTAGCCTGTGCCCATTAAAAATGGGCGAAAAGGGTATAATAAATTTGTGTGAATGTATGTAACAGGCAGAAGGAGGAAAGACGCGCTTCTTCATATAAGTTTGATTTGCCTTTCGGCCGCTGTGGCGCTAAACATAAACAATCAACAGGCGTAGTCCAGTGTTGCCAGACTATCGGAAGCTACCTTCTTTATTTGTGGATCAATCGCTATGAAACTTGCAGCACATTGCTCAGCGCCTGCTATGCTTCAACTGCCTGTTAAGTTATGTTGTGTTATCAAAAAAATTGTGGCAGTGATAGTTTTTTTCGGTTTGCTTGGGCGGGGGTGAGATATCGGAAGTTAAAAAAACTTGATCTGCTTATGCTATTCAGAGATGGACAGACAGACGGACAGGTGTCAATCGACTCGACTATTGATACTGATCAAGAATATATGTTATTTAAATCGTTGGAGATGCCTACTTATGCAAGTTTAATACATTTTCACAAATTCACTATACTCATTTTTGCCCATTTTTAATGAGCACAGGGTATAAAATGTAATCGTGTACACCTGTAACGGAGAAGTGGAATCATGCAAAAAAAAACCACTCCGCGAAAGTTCGACACTCTTACCATTGCGGTACTGCAGCAATAGCCGATTATCTGAAATTACCAGCTTCCTTGCCTCAAGTTGCTGCCTTCAACCTTTCCATATTTGAAAATTTATATTCTTCAAATCCCCGGTGTTTATTGTTCGATTGCAATGTACACATCAGTACACATCGCAATTAAACTAAACTTTATGTATGCCGAGTTTGCCAAAATTCTAAAACAAACTTGAGTTTTGTGGAGTCCTCTGGAGTATTGTCACCAAATCTGGTTACTTTAGCTCTTATAGTCTCTGAGAGCTAGGTGTTCATATATTCTTCAAATCCCCGGTGTTTATTGTCCGATTGCAATGTACACATCAGTACACATCGCAATTAAACTAAAGTTTATGTATGCCGAGTTTGCCAAAATTCTAAAACAAACTTGAGTTTTGTGGAGTCCTCTGGAGTATTGTCACCAAATTTGGTTACTTTAGCTCTTATAGTCTCTGAGAGCTAGGTGTTCATACAGCAGGACAGACAAGCCCAAATACCTTTGCTGATTTTCCAATTGCTGACAACAAACACAAAACACTTAATTTCTCAAAGGTAGTAACATATTCTAACGAATTAAGAAACATCGAAGAAGAAATCATCTTATATACAAAATGTCATCGAATTTAGAAAATGTATTAAAATGGAAATTAACTCACACAAAGAAACTGGACTGATCGCACTCACATTGCATCGCTCGAACTCCCGAAGACAATTATGATTGGATAAGAACGGGTTAACATTCGACCATATACCCCGCTCCCTCTCAGATGTCGAAAATGCCTGAGATTATGACATGCCACAACCACATGCAAATCATCCAAAATATGCACAAACTGCTCTGTACAACATCATACAAATGACAACGAATTATGCTTCAACGAAAAAAGCTGTATCAACTGCTAATACGACACAAAAAACCCAAATAATCAAAGCCCATTGGACAAATTATGCCCCATCTTTCTAAAATAAAAAAAAGATCAGGGCAATACAAATCCTGGAAAAAAGACAACCAGGCAACCAAAACATACTTCACCCGTCACCTGCATCATCACGCCACGTACTCTGCAATAGCAACTGATAAACAAAACACTTAACCACATGAAAAAAACATACGATAAATCAAACCCACCACACAAACCAACACTTCCACAAAAAGAACAGCAACATTTTACGAAGACATCGACACAGCTATGGACACCACTGAAAACCCATCAACTTCTTAATCAATCTCATCAACGAAAGCTGGCCAATCGGATGAACCTAAAATCCGACTATATGGCAATAAGCAAAACTTCCTATTCAAACCTCTTAAATATAAAGACAACCAGTCGGAAAGGCTACAGTCGAAATCGACTATGAGAGACCCTTTACTTATTCTTCAAAATGAAAATAAGAGTAACACTAATAGTACCCTATAGCGCGTTGCAACGTCAACATGCTCTTCTTCTTCCTTTGGCCCGAGACTGAGTAATATTGACTTTTCAATAACTTCCGAGTTTATTATCCGATCCCGATGAAATTTTAAGGATACATTAGGATTCCAATGCTTGTCCTGTGTGTCAAAATTCAAATAAAAAAACTATTTTATGGGATTTCAAGTTGTTTTTGAATAACTTCCGAGATTATTATCCGATCGCGATGAAACTCAAGATACATTAGGACCCTGATGCTCGTCCTGTATTCCAATATTCAGGACTCTAGCTTTAATATTTTTTGTTTTATGGGATTTCAAAAATTTTGTTTTCGATATACGGAGGCGGAAGGGGGCGTATCAAAATTTTAAGATAAACTTGATCTGCTTGACCCATAGACGAACCGCCATACCAAATTTGGTGACTCTTGCTCTTATAGTCTCTGGGATCTAGGCGCTCATACAGACAGACGGACCGACGGACGAACGGACAGACGGACATGGCTATATTGAATCAGCTGTTGATGCTGATCAAGAATATATATAACTTATGGGGTCTGCCGGACTTCCTTCGACCTGTTGCGCACATTTTGACAAGCTTAATAGACCCTATTTACTTTTTTAAAGTAAAGGGTCTAACAAGCCGAACAGTCGTGGCCCCAACCGTAGTATACCCTGTGGCTCTACAGGACCCGCTCAAATTCACTCCCGATGTAATTCTCTTGTAATTTGTGTTTTAAAATTTATGAGCGAAGGGGGCGTGGCATCGTGATGAAATTCTGATTCTGGGCACATCGACCCAAAAATATTCATCATATGTTTGAAGTTTCTAGCTGTATAGCTACTCTAGTTGTTGGGTTTGCCAATTTGTGGGCGAAGGGGGCGGGGCATCGTGATACAACTTTTATAACACATCGACACCAAAGTACTCATAATCTATGCCGAATCTCAGGCCTCTAGCTACACAACTGCTTTTGTTATGATTTTTCTTAATTTGTGGGCGAAGGGGGCGTGGCATCAAAAAAAGATTAACTTGATTTACCTGCAATTATTTCCAGTACTGTGAGACCAAATTCAAGCTTCTGGCTCTACCATCTCTGAGATCCTTTCGTTCATACAGACGAATTGACGGCCATGACTATATCGACTAGTTTATTGATGCTGATTAAGAATATATACACGTTATGGGGTCTGCTACGCTGCCTTCTGATGTTACATACATTGAACAAACGTAATATACCGCCACAAGGTATAAAAACAAGCCGATCTGTCGAGCGCACGCGACAATTGGAAACCCTGTGCAGGTCTTCAAAGAAATTTATGTTCATTATAATGGGATTTAAATATATCGCTTGACTGGCAAAAATCCTCTAACTGAACCTTACACGAGTGTGCCAGATGGGCAATGGACTCTGCATTATCCCGATCGATTGGGTGATACATAGTCACTTGCTCGACCGAGGTATTGCGGAGTCTAGCTTAGGCGGCGGTCGGTGACTAACGGTCGGTTAGGACACTAATCTATCGGGTGTAACTGAACGCTACTACAGTTTTGAGGTGCATTGCGGATGGGCCGCTGGAACGCTTTGAGGTGGTTCCCAAGAACAAAATTAACCAACTCCCCCTCAGGATGGAAGAAGATGAATCAACTCTGGCTGGGATGTTAGCCCAAACGTCGGTGGAAGTAGTGACTGCTACCACCGGCGGGCACGGAGAGGATCAACCCTCCTTGCGTGTCGCCAGCGGTCACAATGCGGCAGGCGAAAGTCTGCTCCGACGGCAGGAAGTCGTCGATTTGGAGCCAGTAGTCACCAAATCGGAATTCCTGTTCACAGGCCCGACCATAATGGACCACGAACTAGCGCCTGCGCTAGCCCGTATGTCGTTAGAGGACGAGCCATTGAACAGGAGGCAAGACGAGGTGACAAGAGCTGGCACGGTCGCTTCGGATCGCAACGTCGAACTGGAGGACCTCCAACGCAAACAGCGCTTAGGGTACATGGCCTCACTCAAGTTCATTAGGGGACTTGAAGGCCGCAATTCGGAGTCATTGAACGTGAAGGAGAGGAAGCTGAAGAAAAAGCATGAATACAACGTGAGACGGTACGAGAGACTTACCGAGTCTGGTAATACTCAAAACCCCTCGCACAGTATAGTAGTGCAGTCAGCGGAACCGGCGAAGAAGAGTTCTCAGCAGGAGACTGAGGCTGCTTCTAACAGGGAGGCAACACCTTCCAACTCGAAGATAGCAGCATCACCTGCGGCGAAATCCAATTCCCGGAAAGACCCTTCCATAGCTGCACCGACCGCACTCCCCAAAAAGAGGAGAACGGAAAGTAAAAAGAGCGGCAAAACCTCTGTCGCTAAGCGGTAGAGGTCGGACGACTTAGCAAAGGCTTCGGAGAGCAAGCGGATGTGTACAGAAGGAATTCTGGCCAGTTTAAGCTCGAAGCCGAAGCTTCAGGTGGCCATTATCGACGGAAGTAACCCAGAAGGGAAACTAACTGCTGGTAATTGGCTCACCCTAGAGAAATCCATCAACCAAGATAAGATAGATGTCGTTCCTACGAATCAAGTCCTTGAGTGAACGATCATTAAGGTTTGGATCCCACCTCCGATTATGGTGGATCAAACCATCCTTAAAATGATCAAGTGCCAGAACGAGGACTGCGTTACCGGGGATTGGACACCTTGACGACAAAGGAAACGGTAAGGATCTCTGGAATCCAGAAGCCATCTAATGAAAAGCAGGGCCAGCTGAAGATGGGACTGGGACGCATCAGAGCTTACATCCTTGGATCGGACTGGAAGAATGCTAGGTCAGCCGGAAAATCTTCGGGTGGTGCAGATTAATCAGCATCACTCTGGGTTCCCTCAAATGACCTACTACGGCTCATGAACAAAAAGAGGGTAGACATTCATTCTGATCTCATTCAGGAACCCTGGATCAAAGTGAGAGGGTTTGTGAATTGAGTTATCGCGGATACCATCTCTTTGTCCCAAGGACCGTGGGTAAGTCTAGAACCTGTATCATGGTAAGAGCTGGACTTAATGTTCCTTTCTCCCCTCATTACAGCAGAAAAGACCCGACGATGGTACTATGCGAAAGGAGGAACGGACGGAACCTATACCTGTCTTCCGCATATCTACCATACGAGGAAGTCGACCCGCCATCGGGAGACATCAAGCACGCGCAGAAGCAGGGCGTAGATTTGATCATGAGATGTGATGTTAACGCTCACCACACTGCATGGGGAAGCACAGGTATCAACAAGAGAGGGGGCGCTGTTTGAATTCGTTCTGTTCACAAATCTGTGTAACAGGGGCAACCATCCGACATTTCGCAATAAGAGCCGTGCAGAGGTAATAGATTTAAAGCTAGCGACAAAGAGCGACTCCCTAACAATAGATAACTGGCACGTATCCACGGAGTGCTCTTTCTCGGACCACTCTAGGATAGTGATCGAGATCAAGAGGACCCGAGCAGATAATACGCTATTTAGAAACCCAAGAAGAGCGGACTGGGCTAAGTTTGTTAAATATGTCAGAGAGTCTCTACCGTCACACCCAGTGGGACAAATGAGACACCCTGGCACTCTAGAGAAATCGACCGAGACCATCACCAAGGCACTCTATAAAGCCTTTCTCAAATCCTGCCGACCACCAAAGTCCAACCGCAGCGTGTGGTGGACACAGGAGCTTGGTCAAATCAGGAAGGAAACAAGGAGGCTATACAACAAGGCTTAGGCGAGAAATTGTCAGGAGGTTTTGGACACCTAACACCTGAGTTTAAAAATCTTTAAAGACTCTGTAGAAAGGCCAAAAGATACTCATGGGCTGCTTTCTGTGAGGATATGAGCACTACCACTTCCCACTTCCCGGGCTGTTTGGAAGCTGATAACGGGGGCGGGATTTCCGCCTCCAATTTTAGTGAAGAGCCTGAGGGGGTAGTGTACGTGGAAAGTGGGCCTACTATGGACGAAGTAATCAATGAAGAAACGATAATATAGGCTATCAAGTCATTTCAACCCTGAAAATCTGCAGGACCGGATAGAGTTAAACCGGTCATGTTGCAAGCTGTAGGATACATCCCACTTATCTGGAGAGAAGTGAGAGTGGCATTCATACCCAAAGCAGGAAAGAAAAACCACTGCTCAGCGAAGGACTATAGACCGATTAGTCTATCATTGATTTTATTAAAAACGCTAGAACGACTTCTTGATCTATAGCTCAGAACAATGCTGACCCCACATGTCTTCAGTAGTTCTCTACACGCTTACCTCAAAGGTAGATCCGTTGACTGGCAAGTTTTTGCCAACAATCAGTGGAAAACTCACTCGGCTTCACTTTAAGGTGGGCGGAGCAGAATGGTCTCGGGGCAAACCCACAAAAGACCGAGCTGATCCTGTTCACAAGAAACTACAAGATACCGAGCTTTAGACACTAGGAGGGACACATACTGGCAAAGGAGGCAAAGTACCTAGGAATAATTCTCGGCTCTAAACTCTCTTGGAAGAGAAACTTGGAGGAGAAGATGAAAAAGGCACTACAAGCCATCTTTGTGTGCAAGGAGACTTTTGGGAAAAGATGGGAGCTACTACCGTATATTATCCACTGGTTTTATACGGCTGTTGTCCGACACATACTAACTTATGGATCATTAGTATGGTGGGAAACGGCCTGTACCAAATCTCACCTAGATAATCTTCAAAAGTTCAAAGACTGGCTTGCTTGGGTGTAACGGGATGTATACAGTCACAGCACTGAACCGATAACACCATTCAATCAGTCTTGTCTGGGTGCCTGGGCTGACGAATGTGCTAGGCAAGGATCAGCGCTACCGGCGGATCGTGCGGTGACTGATGTACAAAGACCTCTTCAGTTCGTTCTCTCCGAACTGGCAAGAACGGCGAGGACTGCGACGAAAGAGTGTTGGAGAACGACCCAGGGATGCAATATATTCAAAGCGTTCTGACCAGAACGTAACCCAAAGCGATCAGCTGAACTCCTATACTTTAGCAAGAACAAGATAAGGATGTTGATAGTCCTAACGGGTCACTGTGCCATTGGCCGAATGGCAGTACGGTACGGTGTACCACCACAGGACTTCTGTCGCAGCTGTGGGAATGAAGAAGAAGAGGAGAGTATCCAACACTTTCTTTGCGACTGCCCTGCACTTCTTAGAAGGAGAACCCACGGGAAACCCTTCTTCGAGGAACTGGGCAGTCTAGCAAAACTGCGACTGGAGGACCTGGTTCCTCCAGTTCACTCTTTGTGAACTCCAGTGGTTGGTTCCAGGGACGAATTCCGCCCAACGGGGCCAACTAGGAATATAAGAACGTATAACTCTTTTTCCCGCTCCCGCTCCCGCTAACCTCCCCATAACCCTACCTATTCCTATAGTTAACAGATACAACAATGGGCCGTATGGCCACAGGGTGCAGGGTCCTTGAGCAGTCTGCTTAACCTAACCTAACCTAAATATATCACTTGAAATCGATATTGCTTGCATCGAGAAAAAGTATCTTGCGATAGTCTGGCAGCACTGGACTACTACTGTTGATGTGGAAATTGTTTATTGCTTAAGTACTATGATAGAAATGTAATATTGTTAAACATGCGTATAGGCAATTGTTCATATTAATTATTATATTATAACCATTAGTTTGTGTTTTCAGTGTTCGATATATCCTAAACGATAGCGCTGGAAAATGTTCTCATATGCGCTCTCGGTGTGCAGCACAGTCTATAGCGCCACAGCGGCCGACCACGTAAATTAAATTATAAGAAATTCGTTATACCCTATTTTGCCCATTTCGAATGGGCACAGGGTATAAAAACCAACACCACCAAAATCACT
The DNA here is from genome assembly GCA_958299025.2 of Drosophila histrio. Lineage (NCBI taxonomy): Eukaryota > Metazoa > Arthropoda > Insecta > Diptera > Drosophilidae > Drosophila > Drosophila histrio. The sequence continues at coordinate 4,457,710 of OY282582.1, forward strand.
ACGACAAATAGCGACACCGATTATTTTAATATCACAATTTAAGTCTTAATACTGCCAGTAGCTGCGTTCCGCTGAAGATACTACCAGAAATAATTTGGCGAGTGGGATGAAGTCACTGTGAGCACCAAAATCTGCCAAAAAGTGATCCTTATATGTCGATTACACGACAGGAGATAAGAATCAAAGCATACATTATTTATATTGAAGCTGCAAACGCTATTGCACTTTTTATAAATTATCTTTAATTAGCAATTCTATATAAGCTAATGTTAAAGGTACTCCAATGGAATTAAAATTGATATATTAATAACTTTAGTCAGTTGCACGTCCTGATTAAAATCCACAACCCAAAAATAAGCCAGGAAGCCCTCTTCAAAGAAAAGTATTTTCATTATAATAAGATTTAAATATATCGCTTGAAGTCGATGTTGCTTGCATCGAAAGTAGGTAGCTTGCGATAGTCTGGCAACACTGGACTGCGGCTGTTGATTGTTTATGTTTAGTGACGGCGCTGCGACGCATCTGCTGCGGTGCATAAATTTGATTCTTGAATAACTTCTGAGTTCAATATCCAATTGGAAGTAGGAAACTTACCATGTGTGCCTAATCTCAAGTCTCTAGCTTTAACATTGCTTATGTTATGGTGATTTTTCTAATCTTAAAACAAACGGGGCTTTATATCGAAAATTAAAAATAAACTTGATCTGCGTATGGTATTTAGAAACCTACATTCCAAATTTGAAGTCTCTAGCTCTTATACTTTCTGAGATCCACGCGTTAATACAGGCGGAGGGACGGACGGATAGACGGACGGACGGACAGACAGACGGACGGACGGACAGGTCTCAATAGACTCGGATATTGATACTGAGCAAGAATTTAACTACTTTATAGGTTCTGAGATGCCTCCTTCTGCACGTTACATACATTCACACAAATTCATTATACCCTTTATTGCCCATTTTGAATAGGCACAGGGTAAAATAGTATTCCTGTAGGAAACTCACCAGCTCAACACAAAAAATATACATATCCCAATCAATTATTCAATCTACCACAAAAATACAGCGACTAACGGATTCAAAGGTGTAGCACTTTTAATCCACAACTCTATATATCAACAAAACACAATCATAAACTCTTCCAACCGCGACCCAGTACCAGTTACCGTCACCTTTAAAATGAAATTCACAATAGTCTCCTCATACATCTTCCCAATAAATACATTACCATCCAAAATTTTAAAAACACTTATAATAACATCCAAACACCTCTGCTTATAACAGGTGACTTAAATAGCTGGCATATACATCGCGGCTCTTCAAGTAACAACTTCAGAGGCTCCGTACTCTTCAAAATTCTTAATCAATCTAACCTAGCTACGCTTAATGATGCATCCCCAACGCACTTTAGCGCCAACCATACATAGATTTCTCCTAAGCTTCTCCTTCTCTATCATTGCACTCCAAATGGAAAAGAGATAACTCCCTTCCTTTTTCAAGAGGTAACGGACAAACTATCTACGCAAAACCTCCAAGTTATAACATAAATAAAGAATTAGTCAATATAACCAAAATAATTGAACAAGGAGCCAACCAAGCCATACCATTATCCCACATTACAAACCCAAGCAAAAATGTTCCATGTTGGGACCCCACCCTTCAAGATCTAAAAAATTCAAAACTTACAGCTGGCTTAATGTAAACAGAGACATTACCATGACTATCATTCTATCCTACAAGGAAGCATATGCTAGACTAAAATGGGAATTAACCAGTCGAAAAAGCTACAGTCGAAATCGACTATGAGAGAGCCTTTACTTATTCTTCAAAATGAAAATAAGAGTGACACTAATAGTACCACATAGCGCGTTGTAACGTCAATATGCTCTTCTTCTTCCTTTGGCCCGACACTGAGTAATATTGAGTTTTGAATAACTTCCGAGATTATTTTCCGATCGCGATGAAATTTTTAGGATACATTGGGACCCCGATTCTCGTCCAGTGTGCCAAAATTCAGGACTCTACCTTCAATATTTTATGGGATTTCAAAAATATTGTTTTCAATTAACGGAGGCGGATGGGGGCTTGTGAAAATTTTAACATAAACTTGATCTGCTCAGCCCATAGACGCACCTACATACCAAATTTGGTGGCTCTAGCTCTTATAGTCTCTGAGATCTAGGCGCTCATACAGAAAGACGGACAGACGGACATGGCTATATCGACTCGGCTGGTGATGCTGATGAAGAATATATATAATGGGGTCTGCCGGACTTCCTTCGACCTGTTACCCACATTTTATTTTTAACAAACTTAATAGACCCGTTTTACTTTCTAAAAAACGAATTTCTGTCAAAAATATTATAAGCCAAATAAATCCAACCACACTAATATACACGATATGGTCAAACATTAACCACAGCCACTGCCTAAATAATTCCACTGCCTAAAAAATTCAAACAATCTCTATGAAAATATAATATACATTAATGAGATAGCAAACACTCTATGTACGAACTAGTCATCTTCAGCGCAAGACAACAACTTTCCACTAACGTTTAGACAACTCAAATCTAATCCAAGAACTCTTACCACGTTTAATCCATCCAATTTAGCATAAAATATCGAAATAGACATCACAATGACTGAATTTTCAGCAAACCTCAATCAACTTAAGGATAAGACCGGGTGAGACCGCATAAGCTACCCGATGCTAAGAAACCTTTCTCCCAACATGCTCCAAAGGCCTCTTCTATTCAACAACACTCTGAGAACCCAAATTTCCCAGAAATTCAAAGTTAGCAGTGTTATCCCCATTCTTAAACTAAATTCCAACAAAACATTTATTAACTCCTATCGCCCTATCTTCCTGAATCCTTCAATCACCAAGCTACTAGACAAAATATTAGCGAAACGCCTATGGTTTACAGTGTACAGATTACTACCCCATGCTATTTTTTATGATTTTAATAATATTTTTTTTGAGCATTGTATGTTTATATATTCTTCCACATATAAGGGAAAACAGACCCATTGTCTTTGTCAGCAGAACCTCGCTCGCAGCTTTTGAAAAGAGTTGCTTAGTGTCAGAGTATTTTGTCTCCGTCTTTGGTTCGCTCTTTTGCTATCTCGTACCATTGAGCACTGGTTGGATACCGTTTGAAAGCTCGCCGCCTTGACCAAACGCACTTTGCAAGGCTGATCAATTTACAGGTGGCTAGCCACAAGCAGCAAGCTGCTAGATAATCGTCAAATGTTATTCAGAGTCGGATTCTCCAGCCCTGTCAGACTACCAGACTACATCCTCCCTTTCTACTGAAAGCCACGCTTCCATCACATCACTGAACTTCGCCAAAGTCTTTGACAGAGTAGACATTCACACCATCTTGGATGAATTAGTTGAATGGAAAATAGGACCCAAAATAGCCACTAACATATCCAATAGTTTGAACAATAGAAATATTACAGTGCTAACAAACAAAATATACTCATCCTCTCAGCCATTAAACAACGGTGTACCACAAGGATCACCCTTATGTATCATGTTATATGTTAGCCTACAATAAACTAAACCAGATAATAGACAATTTCGTTAGAGATAGCCAGGAATCTTTGGAACTTCTCATGAGCACTCACTTCCCGGCCTGTTTGGAAGCTGATAACGGGGGCGGGATTACCGCCTCCAATTTTAGTGAAGAGCCTGAGCGGGTAGTGTATGTGGAAAGTGAGCCTACTATGGACGAAGTAATCAATGAAGAAAATATAATATAGGCTATCAAGTCATTTCAACCCTGAAAATCTGCAGGACCGGATGGAGTTAAACCGGCCATGTTGCAAGCTTCGTGTCACGACCTCTTGCCATGGCTTCTGAGAATCTTTAGTCAATGCCTCTCTATAGGATACATCCCACTTATCTGGAGAGAAGTGAGAGTGGCATTCATACCCAAAGCAGGAAAGAAAAACCACTGCTCAGCGAAGGACTATAGACCGATTAGTCTATCATTGATTTTATTAAAAACGCTAGAACGACTTCTTGATCTATAGCTCAGAACAATGCTGACCCCACATGTCTTCAGTAGTTCTCTACACGCTTACCTCAAAGGTAGATCCGTTGACTGGCAAGTTTTTGCCAACAATCAGTGGAAAACTCACTCGGCTTCACTTTAAGGTGGGCGACGCAGAATGGTCTCGGGGCAAACCCACAAAAGACCGAGCTGATCCTGTTCACAAGAAAATACAAGATACCGAGCTTTAGACACTAGGAGGGACACATACTGGCAAAGGAGGCAAAGTACCTAGGAATAATTCTCGGCTCTAAACTCTCTTGGAAGAGAAACTTGGAGGAGAAGATGAAAAAGGCACTACAAGCCATCTTTGTGTGCAAGGAGACTTTTGGGAAAAGATGGGAGCTACTACCGTATATTATCCACTGGTTTTATACGGCTGTTGTCCGACACATACTAACTTATGGATCATTAGTATGGTGGGAAACGGCCTGTACCAAATCTCACCTAGATAATCTTCAAAAGTTCAAAGACTGGCTTGCTTGGGTGTAACGGGATGTATACAGTCACAGCACTGAACCGATAACACCATTCAATCAGTCTTCTCTGGGTGCCTGGGCTGACGAATGTGCTAGGCAAGGATCAGCGCTACTGGCGGATCGTGCGGTGACTGATATACAAAGACCTCTTTAGTTCGATTTCTCCGAACTGGCAAGAACGGCGAGGACTGCGGCGAAAGAGTGTTGGAGAACGACCCAGGGATGCAATATATTCAAAGCATTCTGGCCAGAACGTAACCCAAAGCGATCAGCTGAACTCCTATACTTTAGCAAGAACAAGATAAGGATGTTGATAGTCCTAACGGGTCACTGTGCCATTGGCCGAATGGCAGTACGGTACGGTGTACCACCACAGGACTTCTGTCGCAGCTGTGGGAATGAAGAAGAAGAGGAGAGTATCCAACACTTTCTTTGCGACTGCCCTGCACTTCTTAGAAGGAGAACCCACGGGAAACCCTTCTTCGAGGAACTGGGCAGTCTAGCAAAACTGCGACTGGAGGACCTGGTTCCTCCAGTTCACTCTTTGTGAACTCCAGTGGTTGGTTCCAGGGACGAATTCCGCCCAACGGGGCCAACTAGGAATATAAGAACGTATAACTCTTTTTCCCGCTCCCGCTCCCGCTAACCTCCCCATAACCTTACCTATTCCTACAGTTAACAGATACAACAATGGGCCGTATGGCCACAGGGTGCAGGATCCTTGAGCAGTCTGCTTAACCTAACCTAACCTAAATATATCACTTGAAATCGATTTTGCTTGCATCGAGAAAAAGTATCTTGCGATAGTCTGGCAGCACTGGACTACTACTGTTGATGTGGAAATTGTTTATTGCTTAAGTACTATGATAGAAATGTAATATTGTTAAACATGCGTATAGGCAATTGTTCATATTAATTATTATATTATAACCATTAGTTTGTGTTTTCAGTGTTCGATATATCCTAAACGATAGCGCTGGAAAATGTTCTCATATGCGCTCTCGCTGTGCAGCACAGTCTATAGCGCCACAGCGGCCGACCACGTAAATTAAATTATTAGAAATTCGTTATACCCTATTTTGCCCATTTCGAATGGGCACAGGGTATAAAAACCAACACCACCAAAATCACTACGACAAATAGCGACACCGATTATTTTAATATCACAATTTAAGTCTACATACTGCCAGTGGCTGCGTTCCGCTGAAGATACTACCAGAAATAATTTGGCGAGTGGGATGAAGTCACTGTGAGCACCAAAATCTGCCAAAAAGTGATCCTTATATGTCGATTACACGACAGGAGATAAGAATCAAAGCATACATTATTTATATTGAAACTGCAAACGCTATTGCACTTTTTATAAATTATCTTTAATTAGCAATTCTATACAAGCTAATGTTAAAGATACTCCAATAGAATTAAAATTGATATATTAATAACTTTAGTCAGTTGCACGTCCTGATAAAAATCCACAACCCAAAAATAAGCCAGAAAACCCTCTTCAAAGAAAAGTACTTTCATTATAATAAGATTTAAATATATCGCTTGAAGTCGATGTTGCTTGCATCGAAAGTAGGTAGCTTGCGATAGTCTGGCAACACTGGACTGCGGCTGTTGATTGTTTATGTTTATTGACTGCGCTGCGACGCATCTGCTGCGGTGCATAAATTTGATTCTTGAATAACTTCTGAGTTCAATATCCAATTGGAAGTAGGAAACTTACCATGTGTGCCTAATCTCAAGTCTCTAGTTTTAACATTGCTTATGTTATGGTGATTTTTCTAATCTTTAAACAAACGGGGCTTTATATCGAAAATTAAAAATAAACTTGATCTGCGTATGGTATTTAGAAACCTATATTCCAAATTTGAAGTCTCTAGCTCTTATACTTTCTGAGATCCACGCGTTAATACAGACGGAGGGACGGACGGATAGACGGACGGACGGACAGACAGACGGACGGACGGACGGACGGACGGACGGACGGACGGACAGGTCTCAATAGACTCGGCTATTGATACTGAGCAAGAATTTATATACTTTATAGATTCTGAGATGCCTCCTTCTGCACGTTACATACATTCACACAAATTCATTATACCCTTTATTGCCCATTTTGAATAGGCACAGGGTAAAATAGTATTCCTGTAGGAAACTCACCAGCTCAACACAAAAAATATACATATCCCAATCAATTATTCAATCTACCACAAAAATACAGCGACTAACGGATTCAAAGGTGTAGCACTTTTAATCCACAACTCTATATATCAACAAAACACAATCATAAACTCTTCCAACCGCGACCCAGTACCAGTTACCGTCACCTTTAAAATGAAATTCACAGTAGTCTCCTCATACATCTCCCCAATAAATACATTACCATCCAAAATCTTAAAAACACTTATAATAACATCCAAACACCTCTGCTTATAACAGGTGACTTAAATAGCTGGCATATACATCGGGGCTCTTCAAGTAACAACTCCAGAGGCTCCGTACTCTTCAAAATTCTTTATCAATCTAACCTAGCTACGTTTAATGATGCATCCCCAACGCACTTTAGCGCCAACCATACATAGATTTCTCCTAAGCTTCTCCTTCTCTATCATTGCGCTCCAAATGGAAAAGAGATAACTCCCTTCCTTTTTCAAGAGGTAACGGACAAACTATCTACGCAAAACCTCCAAGTTATAACATAAATAAATAATTAGTCAATATAACCAAAATAATTGAACAAGGAGCCAACCAAGCCATACCATTATCCCACATTACAAACCCAAGCAAAAATGTTCCATGTTGGGACCCCACCCTTCAAGATCTAAAAAATTCAAAACTTACAGCTGGCTTAATGTAAACAGAGACATTACCATGACTATCATTCTATCCTACAAGGAAGCATATGCTAGACTAAAATGGGAATTAACCAGTCGAAAAAGCTACAGTCGAAATCGACTATGAGAGAGCCTTTACTTATTCTTCAAAATGAAAATAAGAGTAACACTAATAGTACCACATAGCGCGTTGTAACGTCAATATGCTCTTCTTCTTCCTTTGGCCCGACACTGAGTAATATTGAGTTTTGAATAACTTCCGAGATTATTTTCCGATCGCGATGAAATTTTTAGGATACATTGGGACCCCGATTCTCGTCCAGTGTGCCAAAATTCAGGACTCTACCTTCAATATTTTATGGGATTTCAAAAATGTTGTTTTCAATTAACGGGGGCGGATGGGGGCTTGTGAAAATTTTAACATAAACTTGATCTGCTCAGCCCATAGACGCACCTACATACCAAATTTGGTGGCTCTAGCTCTTATAGTCTCTGAGATCTAGGCGCTCATACAGAAAGACGGACAGACGGACATGGCTATATCGACTCGGCTGGTGATGCTGATGAAGAATATATATAATTAATGGGGTCTGCCGGACTTCCTTCGACCTGTTACGCACATTTTATTTTTAACAAACTTAATAGACCCGTTTTACTTTCTAAAAAACGAATTTCTGTCAAAAATATTACAAGCCAAATAAATCCAACCACACTAATATCCACGATATGGTCAAACATTAACCACAGCCACTGCCTAAAAAATGCAAACAATCTCTATGAAAATATAATAGACATTAATGAGATAGCAAACACTCTATGTACGAACTAGTCATCTTCAGCGCAAGACAACAACTTTCCACTAACGTTTAGACAACTCAAATCTAATCCAAGAACTCTTACCACGTTTAATCCATCCAATTTAGCATAAAATATCGAAACAGACATCACAATGACTGAATTTTCAGCAAACCTCAATCAATCGCTCTTTTGCTATCTCGTACCATTGAGCACTGGTTGGATACCGTTTGAAAGCTCGCCGCCTTGACCAAACGCACTTGGCAAGGCTGATCAATTTACAGGTGGCTAGCCACAAGCAGCAAGCTGCTAGATAATCGTCAAATGTTATTCAGAGTCGGATTCTCCAGCCCTGCCAGACTACCAGACTACATCCTCCCTTTCTACTGAAAGCCACGCTTCCATCACATCACTGGACTTCGCCAAAGTCTTTGACAGAGTAGACATTCACACCATCTTAGATGAATTAGTTGAATGGAAAATAGGACCCAAAATAGCCACTAACATATCCAATAGTTTGACCAATAGAAATATTACAGTGCTAACAAACAAAATATACTCATCCTCTCAGCCATTAAACAACGGTGTACCACAGGGATCACCCTTATGTGTCATGTTATATGTTAGCCTACAATAAACTTAACCAGATTATAGACAAGCAAAAAAATTTTTTATTCACTGGCTACTCCGACGACTATACAATTATATAGAAACTAAACAAAAACAAGCCGATCAGTCGAGCGGGCGCGAAAGTAGGATACCCTGTGCAGATCTTCAAAGAAAAGTATTTTCACTATAATGGGATTTAAATATATCGCTTGGAGTCGATTTTGCTTGCATCGAGAGTAGGTAGCTTGCGATAGTCTGGCAACACTGGATTGCAGCTGCTGATTGTTTATGTTTAGCGCCACAGCGCCACGCGTCTTTTCGTTCATTATATCGTCGGCGCGGCACAGCGACTGCGCTGCTATTGCGCTGCAACGCATCTGCTGCGCTGCATAAATTTGTATCTTGAGTAATTTCTAAATTCAATATCCGATCGTACTAAATTTGTAGCACATATTGAGAGTAGGATACTTACCATGTGTGCCAAATCTCAAGTCTCTAGCTATAAAACTCCTCTTGTTATCTGTATTATCGAGTTATGTGCGAAAGGGGCGTGGCATCGCCATTAAAAATGGGCAAACAAGGGTATAATGAATTTGTGTGAATGTATATAACAGGCAGAAGGAAGCATCTCCGACCATATAATGTATATATATTTTTGATCAGTATTAATAGCCGATTCGATTGAAACCTGTCCGTCCGTCCGTCTGTACGTCCGTCTGTATGCACGCGTGGATCTCAGAAACTATAAGAGCTAGAGACCTCAAGTTTGGAATGTAGGTTTCTGAATACCATACGCAGATCAAGTTTATTTTAAATTTTTGATATCAAGTCCCGTCTGTTTTAAAATTGGAGAGATAACCATAACATAAGCAATGTTAAAGCTAGAGACTTGAGATTTGGCACACATGATAAGAAGCTTGGAATATCATCGCGATGCCACGCCCCCTTCACCCATAACTCGAAAAGCTGAAAAAAGAGCAGTTTTATAGCTAAAGATTTGGCACACATGGTAAGTATTCTACTCTCAATGTGTGCAACAAATTTAAGTACGATCGGATATTGAACTCAGAAGTTGTTCAAGAAATAAATTTATGCAGCGTAGCAAATGCGTTGCAGCGCAGTCGCTGCGCCGCGTCGACGATATAACGAACGAAAAGACGCGTGGCGCTGTGACGCTAAACATAAACAATTAACAGCCGCAGTCCAGTGTTGCCAGACTATCGCAAGCTACTTACTCTCGGTGCAAGCAAAATCGATTTCAAGCGATACATTTAAATATATGTATAAATAATTATAAGCAATCCCAATTTAATAAAAATACTTTTCTTTGAAGACCTGCACAAGGTATCCTACTGTCGCACGCGGTCGACTGATCGGCTTGTTTCAATTTGTGCGCGAAAGGGGCTTGGCGTCGTAATGAAATCTCATAATTTATCACAAAGCAAATGATAATGATATACCCCTCTTCTTCTTCGTTTTTGTACACCAAACTTAGCATTGCATGAATGCATGTTCAGACTATAATAGACCCTATCATATTTTCTCAAATGCTAACTCAATTTTCCAAATTAAAATTTTACAACTAACTCATTTAGCTCCCAATTATTTGTATTTTTTGTTTTCATCCTCCGTTCTCGCGTTCTATACTAAAATTTGCATGTCCAAAATATCGTGTCTGTCCGCCCGCGAACATGTCGTCCGCACCTCCACCCCTCGGTCGGGTGGGCGGCAGGTGCGGTTTTATTTTGCCTGAGATTTGCGCGTAACAAGTTTCGGCTTGGTATCGCTTGGACCACTTGAACGTGCATACTTTGTACGTCAACGCCCAAACATAAGATCATTTGCGCTCTAGCTCAATACAGTGTGTCTACTTCAACTGGCGAATATAATTAACTAGCCAAACAGTCGGGAAACTGACCGTAATATACCAGGTGGCTCTAGTTCACTCCTGTTGTAATTCTCTTGTAATTGTTTTTTATTAATTTGTGGGCGAAGGGGGCGCAGCATCGCAAAAATTACCAGTGCTGGGAAACCAATTTCTAGCTTCTAGCTCTTACCATCTCTGAGACCCTTACATTCATACGGACGGACCGACAGACCGACGGACCGACAGACCGACGGCCAGACGGACTTGGCTCTATCGACTAGGCAAGTGATGCTGATCAAGAATATATACACTTTATGGGGTCTACCACACAAACTTAATATAATCCCTTTTCATACAAACCCTATCCGTTTTAATCTGTTTGCTACTTGTGATCTATTCCTTTTGATTATTGCGTTCGTTTGTTTTTCTTTAATACAAAAATCAAATTATTTAAGCCTGTGCCAGTGCAGTATTTGTATATTTTCATTTGGTAAGTCGAAGCGATCAATTCTGGAAGACGGCGCCATTCGCAGTCGTCACAAAAGCTCCACGCGACTTATTTCGAGGATTGTAATGGCCCCATACAAAAACAAATTTCGGTAGTTCAGTATTTTTTTTTAATTTAAATAATTTTGCGCCCTAATTCAGTAACGATTACTTCGTTAGTATCGATACTTATCTGGCAACACCCTTGAAAGTGACAGGTGAAATTCACCATTTGGTGAGTACAGAATTCGTAATTTCAGAACAGGGTCTTCGGGTCCATTGCATCTGGTATCGATCTCTTTCCTGAAAGTGTCTAAGCTGAGCAGTTCATACCGCCACCGCCCCCAATAAGAAAGTAAGTTTGAATAGTACAGCCACATGTACGTTCAAATGATAATCTAAATTTATTTTTGGCATACGCAGGATGCAAGAAACCCGCAAAGATATCTAGCCAACGATTATCGTTCCGGCAAGGCATTTCTTGTTTTTCTTTTTTTGTCGTTCAAGCAAGAAATTTTTGGATTTTTTTGGTCGCTCGGCTACATGGCGATAAAAGCCCTGGCATTCGCCAAAACCATCAAAAAGAGAACCAACAGGCAATATGGAGTTAAATTTCTGCCAATAATTGGAGGCATAGCAGCAGTTCGCCTACCCTCCCCCCTTCTTTTCAACACCTGGATAGGTGCCACAATTGGTCTAAGCGATTGGAAAAAATTCGGAGGGAATCGTCACATTGACCTATGGTCTATGCCCTGTGGAGAAGACGAAATTAAAACTAGTGAAAAAAAAGTGTTAAAACAAAATAACGCAACAAAAAGCTAAAAGCTCGTAAAATCTGTCTTAAAATGCAACATGAGTAAAATCTAAACCTAAAAGTGCACCCAAGAGCTAGAAAAAATGTTAAAGAAAAATATAAAAACCTATACCGATTTTAAACGCAGGCTTAAAATAGTGTTTAAAAGTAAAATTACAATAAAAGATGCTAAAAGCTAAAGCTGGTTAAAATACGGGTATAAATAAAACATGCAATCGAAGTAAATAAGTAGTTATGAAGAAAAATATAAGTAAAAGGCATTGTATAAATAAAGTTAGCCGTGTCAAAATGGTGTGTGTACATACATATGTGCAGGTAAAAGCGAAACAAAACAAAACAAATTGGCAAACTCGTACATAAACGAAAAGAAAAACTTTTCATTTCGTGGTTCACAGTAAATCTAAATAAACTAAAAGAAAAAGATATAAGTATAAGCGATTGATATGTCTATAACTTTTAAATAAATTTTCAATAAGTTATTTAAAAGTGAAACAGAAAAATTTTCAAAAAATTTCCCCCCACCACTATATATAAACAAAAATAAAACACCGCTTCATCGAGAAGGCCTTCTTCGAGGATAACAATGGGTGAGTCGCAAACCAAACAAATAAACAAAATATATTCAAATTTAAAACGAAAAAGATAATTAGAGAAACAAAAGTTACGCAAAGCCAAACTGAAAATTGTGTTGAACAGTGTAAAAATGTGTGAACCCACGTATTTATTAGTTGTTATGAATTCCTCGAGCGCACCTTCTGTTTATCTCTTACCAATTCCTTTATTTGCTTTTCTTTTTGATGTGTCAAAATCTTAAGCTTGCGCCAATATCGTATCTAAACGCTACACTGCGAGAAGCGAAAGTTTACAAATAGTTGCATGCATAGATATATATATTGTTTTCAGCAATAAAACAATTTTAAACTAAAACTAAATTGAATTATAGGCCAAATAAAATAAATTAATATTAATATACATTATTCGAGCATACACTGCCACCTAGACCAAATAAAAGAAAACAACAAAATGAAAATGATTTGAACCTTGAAATAAAAACGATTAAAAATGAAATATGAAATTTAAGGACTAGGAAAATTATAATTAAATTTAGTTTGTATAATAAACGACAACAATTGAATAGAAACAAAATTAAACAAGCCGATCTGTCGAGCGGGCGCGACAGTAGGATACCCTGTGCAGGTCTTCAAAGAAAAGTATTTTCATTATAATGGGATTTAAATATATCGCTTGAAGTCGTTTTTGATTGCATCGAGAGTAGGTAGCTTGCGATAGTCTGGCAACACTGGACTGCAGCTGCTGATTGTTTATGTTTAGCGCCACAGCGAAACGGGTCTTTTCGTTCATTAAATCGTCGGCGCGGCGCAGCGACTGCGCTGCTACTGCGCTGCAACGCATCTGCTGCACTGCATAAATTTGTTTCTTGAATAATTTTTGAGTTCAATATCCGATCGTACTGAAATTTGTAGCACACATTGAGAGTAGGATACTTACCATGTGCGGCAAATCTCAAGTCTCTAGCTATAAAACTGCTCTTGTTATCAGCATTATCGAGTTATGGGCGAAAGGGGCGCGGCATCGCGATTTTCAGGACTCATTAAGCCCAAGCTTTTTACCTTGTGTGCCAAATCTCAAGTCTCTAGCTTTAACATTGCTTATGTTATGGTGATTTTTCTAATTTTAAAACCAACGGGACTTGATATCGAAAATTGAAAATAAACTTGATCTGCGTATGGTATTCTGGAACATACATTCCAAATTTGAAGTCTCTAGCTCTTATAATTGCTGAGATCCACGCGTTCATACAGACGGACGGACGGACAGACGGACAGGTGTCAATCGACTCGGCTATTGATACTGATTAAGAATATATATACTTTATATGGTCGGAGATGCTTCCTTCTGCCTGTTACATACATTCACACAAATTCATTATAGCCTTTTTTGCACATTTTTAATGGGCACAGGCTATAAAAAAAACAGAAGGGGGCAGTGAGTCAGTAATCTTTGTTATTTTTGGTCGCCAAATATTGCATACCCTTGCAGAACCCTGATGCACTTTTCTACCGATCTTTCCTATGGCAGCTATATGATATGGTGATCCGATTTATATCAAATTTGGTCAGTCTGTATAAGACATGAACAGTTACATAATCTGTGAGTTTGATTAAAGTCTGTCAAAAAATAAAAAAGTTTGCCACTCTTCTTCACTCTTCATATTTTTATAGCCTGTGCCCATTAAAAATGGGCAAAAAAGGCTATAATGAATTTGTGTGAATGTATGTAACAGGGAGAAGGAAGCATCTCCGACCATATAAAGTATATATATTCTTAATCAGTATCAATAGCCGAGTCGATTGACACCTGTCCGTCTGTCTGTCCGTCCGTCTGTCCGTCCGTCCGTCTGTATGAACGCGTGGATCTCAGCAACTATAAGAGCTAGAGACTTCAAATTTGGAATGTAGGCTCCTGAATACCATACGCAGATCAAGTTTATTTTCAATTTTCGATATCATGTCCCGTTGGTTTAAAAATTAAAATAATCACCATAATATAAGCAATGTTAAAGATAGAAACTTAAGATTTGGCACACATGATAAAAAGCTTGAGCTTAATGTGTCCTGAAAATTTCATCGCGATGCCACGCCCCCTTCGCCCATAACTCGAAAATGCTGATAACACGAGCAGTTTAATAGCTAGAGACTTGAGATTTGGCACACATGGCAAGTATCCTACTCTCAATGTGTGCTACAAATTTCAGTACGATCGGATATTGAACTCAAAAGTTATTCAAGAATCAAATTTATGCAGATGCGTCGCAGCGCAGTAGCAGCGCAGTCGCTGCGCCGCCCGACGATATAATGAACGAAAAGACGCGATTGTTCATGTATGTTTGATTTGCCTTTCGTCGCTGTGGCTCTAAACATGAACAATCAATAGCCGCAATCCAATGTTGCCAGACTATCGCAAGCTACCTACACTCGATAACAGCAAAATCGACTTCAAGCGATATATTTAAATTCAATTATAATGAAAATACTTTTCTTTGAAGACCTGCACAGGCTATCCTACTGTCGCGCCCGCTCGACTGATCGGCTTGTTTTTAGTTGCTTACTTTATTTTTATTTTTATCAAATTCATATACCTAATTAAATTCAGAAACAATTAATATTTTTATATCCTTGCAGAGGGTATTATAATTTTGTCACGAAATAGGTAACGCATGAAAGAAGACATCTCCGACCCTATAAAGTATATATATTCTTGATCAGCATCAACAGCTGAGTCATGTCCGTCATGTCCGTCTGTCTGTATGAGCGCCTAGATCTCAGAGACTATAAATTTGGTCACAAAATTTGGTATAGTGGTTCGTCTATGGGCTAAGCCGATCAAGTTTATGTTAAAATTTTGACACGCCCCCTTCCGCCTCCGAAAATCGAAAACAAAATTGTTAGAAATCCCATAAGTCAAAATAAGCCAGGGTCCCAATGTATCCTGAAAATTTCTTTGCGATCGGATAATAATCTCGGAAGTTATTAAAAAAAACTTTAAATCCCATATAATGGTCAATTCAAAAACTGTAGCCTTGAAATGGGGTACTATTTGTGTTCCTCTTATTTCCTTTTTGTAGAATAAGTAAAGGGTCTCTCACAGTCGACTTCGACTGTAGCCTTTCCTTTTTCCCATTTGGTATTATGGTTGGCGTGTGTTTTTTTTTATTTCGAATGAGTGTCGTCTCATTCCATGGATATCTTCAGGAGGGACTCTTTAGTAAAACCTTGGTCTAGCAATCCTAGCCCGCAGCAAAAGCCCCCCATATCTCCTGCTAGAGCTAGGAATAAATGGGTCCCGCTCCGCTGCGTGGTTCACGATCGGAATTTGATGGACAATTGGAAATCTGACCCAAAAATAGTAATACCCTGTTATTGTCTCTCATTTTATTTATTTATTTATTTATTATTACGACTAAAAACAGTCGACAAGAAATTATGGAGTAATGTTTATAGTAACTTTAAAATATAAGATTACAAAATTAAAATTTAAATTATTATTAAAATTGAGTATTACTTTAAATAAAAACTTAAAAAAAATAATTTAAGATCGCTTTAAAGGGGTAAACAAGATTATGACTTTAAATGATCCAACATTTGTTGCAAGGATTGGGGAAAAACCCCAAAAAAACCAAATCAGATCAATAAGTATTAGTATTAAAGTTAGTATTGGTATAGGTATAAATTTAAATTATTAATGCATTAGCTGTATACTTAATAATATAAGAGGTAGTATTATAATGAAAAGTAATAGTAGTATTAGTGTTAAAGTTGGAAGTCTAGGTATTAGAATGTGTATTAGTTAATATATTATTAGTTATATTTAAGTATTAGAATAAGTACGGTTAAGGATTTCTCGAAAGGAATAGGAAAATGGACTGTTTAATAGCGGCGAGAGAGAGTTCTGCAGATACAACGTGGCAAAGACTATTGTAATTTGCACATAAATCACGAAATGAACTGTGTAAAGCATAATCAGTAGTGCATGCAGGAAGAGCTAAAGGCTGGTAATTTCTGGTGGGCCTAATGGGGACCGAAAAATTTAGCCTACTTAAGAGGAAACTAGAATCAATCTCGCCAATAATAAATTTGTCAAGAAAAATCACACCAAGAGTTTTACAACGATGGACTAAAGACGGAAGATTCAGAAGAAGAAGTCGACTTGAGTACGATGGTAAACGAAGGTTGGGATCCCAGTTTAAGCCACGTAGGGCAAAAAGCAAAAACTGCTTTTGAACGGACTCAATTCGATCCTGGTTTTTACGGTATTGAGGACACCATATACATGGACAGTATTCCAGGATAGGACGGACTAAAGAGACATAAAGGAGTTTAGTGGTGAAAGGGTCGTTGAATTCATTCGACCAGCGTTTAATAAAACCAAGTACTCCTCTGGCTTCATTAATTATTGTGGAGATGTGCGAATTAAACTTCAATTTGCAATCAAATAAAACTCCAAGGTCTTTCACAGTAGAAATACCATGCAATGGCGTATTGTCAATCGTATAACTGAATAAATGGGGCCTAGTGCGGTTAAATGTCATGAGCATACACTTAGAACAATTTTTGGGTTCTACCTTTTAAGTAGGTGGATATCCAACTTAAAAAGGCGAGAGGGAAGCCTATAAATTCTAGTTTATGGAGTAATAGGTTGTGGTTCACGGAGTCAAAGGAAAGACTGAAGATTCCAGGGATAGATTGAAAAGCTTTAGCAACGGTGCGGCTAGAGAAGTACAGCACTCCTTAAGGACACAACTAGGAATGTTGTCAGGCCCAGGAGAGAAAGTAGATTTTAAAGACATAATAGAAGTGAAGAGGGTGTTGTAAGAAATATGGGGAGAAAATATACTATTAGAGGATATTATATTATAAGGATAAGAAGAGTTAATGAGGGAAATAGGAGAATAGGTTGATTGAAAAAATTTAGCAAAAACTTCAGCAGCTGCAGAATCGTCACTGGCTTTATCAGTCCCAAGAAAAAAAGAGGAAGGTAAATTCGAAGATTTACGCTTCAAGCTAACAAATTTATAAAATTGTTTGGGGTCACGGGAAAACTGTCTCTTGCAACGAACTAGATAGTTCTCATAGCAATAAGTGTTTAGCAGAGCAAATTTCGACTTGGCCACAGAATATTTAGACCAGTCAAAACTTGAACCAGACATCTTAAACTTTTTAAAACATTTTGATTTTAAATGTTTTAAATAAGATAGTCTGGGTGTAAACCAAGGGGGCTTTGATGAACACGACAACGGTATAAAATTGGGTATACACACATCAAAGAGTGTGTTTAAGGTCATATAGAAGGTAGTAAGGACAGTATTAATGTCCACCGCTTTTTCTAAAAAGGACCAGTCGGTTGCAAGAATAAGTTCATTAAGCAATGAATAATTTCCTTTGCGAAAACAGCGACGAGGTGCTTGTTTGCATAGTAAAAGCAGATTAAGAGGTTTAGAAATTGAAATAGAAATTTCTAGAGCAGGATGATGTAAGTCTTCAGGGACTGATAGTGGGAATGACCTAGAGACGGCAGTATTTGCAAAGTCATTGATAAATACCAGATCAAGGATTCTATTCAAGTGATTCTTGACAGAGTTCATTTGAAATAATGAAAAATCAAGCACACAGTCTATTGAAGAAAGACCATGAAATGTTAGGCAAATTAAAATGGCCCAACACAACAAACAGGTCATTGTCCCTCACTTGAAGGAAGACTTCTTTTAAACAAGCAATATGTTGCATATAAACTTGAATATCTGAAGATGGTGGAATGTAGGAGCAAGTGACAAAAATTGTTTGATGTGGAAACGTAACTTTAACAGCAACGATTTCAACATCTGAAGGCACAATGAAAGAAATGCGTTCCGATTGAAGAGTAGATTTAGTGGCAATCAGTACACCACCAACACGACGAAACAATCGATCGCATCCATACATAGAGTAATTGCTTGACAAAATTTCACAATCTGATACCGTTGGAGTTAGCCAAGTCTCAAAAAAAGCGATAATGTCAGAGTCAAAGGAAAAGCTACTCAAAAATAGTATTTTGAGTTTGGATAAAAGGCCTCTAACATTCTGGTATTTAATCAAAATAATGTCTTGACGGAGGTCTAGTTTTTTGGGACTTTGCTTGAAGTTGAGGCAGAATTACCAGGTGGAAGAGTGATAGGTATGGATTCAGGTCGCCTCTTTGATTTAAATTCATGAACAATCATTTGCGGTGGCCAAAAGTTTGGGTCACAAATGATTGTAAATGAGTCGTGAGGGACACTTATTTAAAAAGAAACTATTTCGCGAGGTGTACTAAAATTGAATTTAGTAACGGACACATTTGCCGTAGATTTACTTGAAATGTATGCTGCAACAGATTCACAAGTAGTGTCAGACGATAGTCTGGACACAAATACTTGCTTACGTGGAGCAACAACATTAAGTGTGGGTGCATGTGATATAGAAAGTGTACTATTAGTACTACTTCCTTTAAGGGGCGAATTACGTGAAGGCCTAACTTTCCGACTAGATGTTATCCGTCTCGAAGATTCAATAGGATGTATAGGGGCTGTATCTATTAATGGACTAATCGGATCAACAGTAGATGCCACAAGAGAAACATCTAAGTTCAGATTGCCCGGAGAGGGCGATAAGGACAACATTGGCGATAATTCCAGGCGTTGGGGAGTAGCCAGTGGAGTCGTAGGCGTCTGGATAACAGGAATGCTTAGTAATTGAGGATTTGCAACAGAATTGGATGTTGACTCAAATTTAAATTGGCCAAGCAGCTCAAGACTAGAGTCAAAATCACTCGAGAGAAGCTTGGTCAAATTATTTAATTTTAAGAATTGATTCCTCACAGAATTATACATTCGTGAGAAGTCAATTTGTATGTCGCTACATACAGGACAAGACCATTTTAAGTCACCACATTCTTTTTTAGCGATTGCAGTGACTTTATCACAGTCCTGACCTGAAAGCCCGGCACACTTAGCGTGCATGATATTGTCACACAACCAGCAGTGTACAAACAGTGGCTGCACCGAATCATCAGTACGCTTGAAAGTGCAGGCTTTCTTGCAGCACCACATATTTCTCACAGGGGTTCAATTAAAAAATGTAAACAAATAACGGCACGCGAAAATAGCACAAAAACACTCAATCTTAGCTCTGAGCAAAAGAGATAAGACGGTCGCAACAGTAGCTTGTGAGAATGCACAGATAACACACTCACAAACACTTGTTAGTAAGGGTAAGCGCCGAAAACTGTAGATATGTATGTATATACAGAAGTGACGTTTGGATGCTCAAACAAAAGCAAGAGCGCGAAAGGCGTTCCCTACGCTACACTTTTGCCTTTGCTTGCAATGATTTTAAAAACATTTTTGCCACAACGACACGTATTTTGAAATGGCGCCTAGTGAAGTGTGGAAGCATTTTGCTAATAAAACAAGCCAATCAGTCGAGCGCGCGCGACAATAGGAAACCCTGTGCAGGTCTTCAAAGAAAAGTAGTTTCATTATAATGGGATTTAAATATAATGCTTGAAGTCGATGTTGCTTGCATCGAGAGTAGGTAGATTGCGATACTCTGGCAACACTAGACTGGGGCTGTTGATTTTTTATGTTTAGCGCCACAAACTCGTCTTTTCGTTCGTTATATCGTCGCCGCGGCGCAGCGACTGCGCTGCGACGGACCTGCTGCGCTGCATAAATTTGTTTCTTGAATAACTTCTGAGTTCAATATCCGTTCGTACTGTAGCACACATTGAGAGTAGGATACTTACCATGCGCGCCAAATCTCAAGTCTCTAGCTATAAAACTGCTTATGTTATGGTGATTCTAATTTAAAAAGAAACGGAACTTGATATCGAAAATATAAAATAATCTTGATCTGCGTATAGTATTCATGAACTTACATTTCAAATTTGAAGTCTCTAGCTCTTAAAGTTGCTGAGATCCCCGCGTTCCTACAGACAGCCGGACAGACGAACGGGCAGACGAATAGACAGACGGATAGGTGTCAATCGACTCGGCTATTGATACTGATCAAGAATATATCGAGCCCTTCCCGCAAAAATAGCGTAAGCGACATTTTGTCGATTTTTTTTTGAATGCAATCATGTTGACTATTACCAAACGCATCTACAGTAAAAATTTCAAAAGCCAATTCAGTATAATAACTGAGATATCCGTCTAACAATTATAACGTAAGCGACACACAAGCCTGCAATCAACGTCAATGTAAACTATAAAAAGCCAGTAAAATTTGATTTTTGTTGCTTACGTTATTTTCGCGGGATGGGCTCGATGTATACTTTATAGCAGAGATGGGCACGAAAAATAACGGTGGGAGCCAGACAACAAATTTTAGCAACAACAACCAGCGACGCGTCGCTGCAGCGTTGCACTCATGAGCCAGACAGAATGTGCGAGCATGGCGCCGAGCAATGCATACATTTTGTTTTTGCATTCTCGAGCGAGCAGAGTCAAAATTTATTTTACAGCCTCTTCGTCACCAACTTTCAGTGGCATTGTTTTTTTTTTAAATTGCGATAAGCGATCAACTCGAGCAACGACCACCGGTGCCGAGATGCTGGCGCCTATCATAAAACATAACGGAAAGAGCCCCGGGAGCTCTGGGAGCCACTATGTGCCCATGGCTGCTTTATAGGGTCGAAGATGCTTCCTTCTGCCTGTTACATACATTCACACAAATTCATTATACCCATGTTTGCCCATTTCACTAGTTTACAAATTAATAACTTTTTTTTGCAAAGTAAATGTAAGTATGATTTTCTTATGGACTTTGGCCTACTAAACACGAAAATGGCACTTAAAATTTTTTTCATGGAAGCGTTTTCGAAATATTAATTTCTTATCGAATTTTCGAAGCTGCTCCAACATTTTTGAATATATTTCCATTTCTAATTAACCGATTTGGCCATGCAAGCACTCAAATTAAAGGTAAGTGAATTCTCTACAACTTGTTCTCAAACAGTCTTAAGATCGGCTCAGTAGTTCAGATGCTAGCGATTGTAATATGTTCGAAAATACGGTTTTTTTGAGTTGGAAGGCTCACATATTGTCCTGGAAAAAATAGAAATCGTAGAATTAAAATTGATACTGTTTCGAAGAAAATAAGCTATTATTGATGCAAATCCAACAGTAAATGGCAACGTAATGCAAATTTTAGTAAAAAAAAATGAGTAAGATTTTTATGTTTTTTTTTCTTCCTTTGTGTTAACATTATGAATGTTAGAAACAATTGTCAGTCTTTCTTTGCTTTTTGTTGATCTTGCACTCCGATTCTTGTATGAGAGATCAAATGTAGTCGCCCATCATGGCTTCATCCCAAAATCCGTGATACCGCCGCTCCATGGCCTTCATTTGTTGGTGGAAACGTTCTCCGTGCTCATCACTTACGTCACCCAAATTGTTTGGAAAAAAATCCAAATGTGAATGGAGGAAATGAATTTTCAGTGACATGTGTACTTCTGTCGAAAAAATGAATATGTAATAGATGATAATGAACAACAATTAGGGACATTTTTTTTTACTAAAATTTGCACAACTTTGCCATTTACTGTTGGATTTGCATCAATAATAGCTTATTTTCTTCGAAACAGTATCAGCTTTACGCAGAATCGAAAAAACAATTTTAATTCTACGATTTCTATTTTTTCCAGGACAATATGTGAGCCTTCCAACTCAAAAAAACCGTATTTTCGAACATATTACAATCGCTAGCATCTGAACTACTGAACCGATCTTAAGACTGTTTGAAAACAAGTTGTAGAGAATTCACTTACCTTTAATTTGAGTGCTTGCATGGCCAAATCGGTTAATTAGAAATGGAAATATATTCAAAAATGTTGGAGCAACTTTGAAAATTCGAAAAAAAAATTAATATTTCGAAAACGCTTCCATGAAAAAAATTTTAAGTGCCATTTTCGTGTTAAGTAGGCCAAAGACCATAAGAAAATCATACTACTTTACAAAATCACTCGAGAGAAGCTTGGTCAAATTATTTAATTTTAAGAATTGATTCCTCACAGAATTATACATTCGTGAGAAGTCAATTTGTATGTCGCTACATACAGGACAAGACCATTTTAAGTCACCACATTCTTTTTTAGCGATTGCAGTGACTTTATCACAGTCCTGACCTGAAAGCCCGGCACACTTAGCGTGCATGATATTGTCACACAACCAGCAGTGTACAAACAGTGGCTGCACCGAATCATCAGTACGCTTGAAAGTGCAGGCTTTCTTGCAGCACCACATATTTCTCACAGGGGTTCAATTAAAAAATGTAAACAAATAACGGCACGCGAAAATAGCACAAAAACACTCAATCTTAGCTCTGAGCAAAAGAGATAAGACGGTCGCAACAGTAGCTTGTGAGAATGCACAGATAACACACTCACAAACACTTGTTAGTAAGGGTAAGCGCCGAAAACTGTAGATATGTATGTATATACAGAAGTGACGTTTGGATGCTCAAACAAAAGCAAGAGCGCGAAAGGCGTTCCCTACGCTACACTTTTGCCTTTGCTTGCAATGATTTTAAAAACATTTTTGCCACAACGACACGTATTTTGAAATGGCGCCTAGTGAAGTGTGGAAGCATTTTGCTAATAAAACAAGCCAATCAGTCGAGCGCGCGCGACAATAGGAAACCCTGTGCAGGTCTTCAAAGAAAAGTAGTTTCATTATAATGGGATTTAAATATAATGCTTGAAGTCGATGTTGCTTGCATCGAGAGTAGGTAGATTGCGATACTCTGGCAACACTAGACTGGGGCTGTTGATTTTTTATGTTTAGCGCCACAAACTCGTCTTTTCGTTCGTTATATCGTCGCCGCGGCGCAGCGACTGCGCTGCGACGGACCTGCTGCGCTGCATAAATTTGTTTCTTGAATAACTTCTGAGTTCAATATCCGTTCGTACTGTAGCACACATTGAGAGTAGGATACTTACCATGCGCGCCAAATCTCAAGTCTCTAGCTATAAAACTGCTTATGTTATGGTGATTCTAATTTAAAAAGAAACGGAACTTGATATCGAAAATATAAAATAATCTTGATCTGCGTATAGTATTCATGAACTTACATTTCAAATTTGAAGTCTCTAGCTCTTAAAGTTGCTGAGATCCCCGCGTTCCTACAGACAGCCGGACAGACGAACGGGCAGACGAATAGACAGACGGATAGGTGTCAATCGACTCGGCTATTGATACTGATCAAGAATATATCGAGCCCTTCCCGCAAAAATAGCGTAAGCGACATTTTGTCGATTTTTTTTTGAATGCAATCATGTTGACTATTACCAAACGCATCTACAGTAAAAATTTCAAAAGCCAATTCAGTATAATAACTGAGATATCCGTCTAACAATTATAACGTAAGCGACACACAAGCCTGCAATCAACGTCAATGTAAACTATAAAAAGCCAGTAAAATTTGATTTTTGTTGCTTACGTTATTTTCGCGGGATGGGCTCGATGTATACTTTATAGCAGAGATGGGCACGAAAAATAACGGTGGGAGCCAGACAACAAATTTTAGCAACAACAACCAGCGACGCGTCGCTGCAGCGTTGCACTCATGAGCCAGACAGAATGTGCGAGCATGGCGCCGAGCAATGCATACATTTTGTTTTTGCATTCTCGAGCGAGCAGAGTCAAAATTTATTTTACAGCCTCTTCGTCACCAACTTTCAGTGGCATTGTTTTTTTTTTAAATTGCGATAAGCGATCAACTCGAGCAACGACCACCGGTGCCGAGATGCTGGCGCCTATCATAAAACATAACGGAAAGAGCCCCGGGAGCTCTGGGAGCCACTATGTGCCCATGGCTGCTTTATAGGGTCGAAGATGCTTCCTTCTGCCTGTTACATACATTCACACAAATTCATTATACCCATGTTTGCCCATTTCACTAGTTTACAAATTAATAACTTTTTTTTGCAAAGTAAATGTAAGTATGATTTTCTTATGGACTTTGGCCTACTAAACACGAAAATGGCACTTAAAATTTTTTTCATGGAAGCGTTTTCGAAATATTAATTTCTTATCGAATTTTCGAAGCTGCTCCAACATTTTTGAATATATTTCCATTTCTAATTAACCGATTTGGCCATGCAAGCACTCAAATTAAAGGTAAGTGAATTCTCTACAACTTGTTCTCAAACAGTCTTAAGATCGGCTCAGTAGTTCAGATGCTAGCGATTGTAATATGTTCGAAAATACGGTTTTTTTGAGTTGGAAGGCTCACATATTGTCCTGGAAAAAATAGAAATCGTAGAATTAAAATTGATACTGTTTCGAAGAAAATAAGCTATTATTGATGCAAATCCAACAGTAAATGGCAACGTAATGCAAATTTTAGTAAAAAAAAATGAGTAAGATTTTTATGTTTTTTTTTCTTCCTTTGTGTTAACATTATGAATGTTAGAAACAATTGTCAGTCTTTCTTTGCTTTTTGTTGATCTTGCACTCCGATTCTTGTATGAGAGATCAAATGTAGTCGCCCATCATGGCTTCATCCCAAAATCCGTGATACCGCCGCTCCATGGCCTTCATTTGTTGGTGGAAACGTTCTCCGTGCTCATCACTTACGTCACCCAAATTGTTTGGAAAAAAATCCAAATGTGAATGGAGGAAATGAATTTTCAGTGACATGTGTACTTCTGTCGAAAAAATGAATATGTAATAGATGATAATGAACAACAATTAGGGACATTTTTTTTTACTAAAATTTGCACAACTTTGCCATTTACTGTTGGATTTGCATCAATAATAGCTTATTTTCTTCGAAACAGTATCAGCTTTACGCAGAATCGAAAAAACAATTTTAATTCTACGATTTCTATTTTTTCCAGGACAATATGTGAGCCTTCCAACTCAAAAAAACCGTATTTTCGAACATATTACAATCGCTAGCATCTGAACTACTGAACCGATCTTAAGACTGTTTGAAAACAAGTTGTAGAGAATTCACTTACCTTTAATTTGAGTGCTTGCATGGCCAAATCGGTTAATTAGAAATGGAAATATATTCAAAAATGTTGGAGCAACTTTGAAAATTCGAAAAAAAAATTAATATTTCGAAAACGCTTCCATGAAAAAAATTTTAAGTGCCATTTTCGTGTTAAGTAGGCCAAAGACCATAAGAAAATCATACTTACATTTACTTTGCAAACCTAGTGTAAACTAGTGTTTTTAATAGGCACAGGGCATACAATTAATAGAGTGTCAAATTTAAAAAGTCATCTAGTGAAATTGCCCATTATTAATTTAAATTTATTAAATGTCGAGCATTTTGATTCGTCGTCATCATGTTTATTGATTAAAACGATACGGGAAAAAAATAAATACAAATTAAAGTGATTATGAAGGAGCTCTTAAGGTTATATATTGGATTAATATCGGACGACAGCTTTCCTTTTAATGTACTAAATCCACCAACTTTGAGGAATATCGTTGATCCAATATGTGAAGGTCTTGAAACGCATTAAAGTGTAAAAAAAAACATTGCAAACAGTAGCAAATAATATAATAGCTGACATAAAAATTGAATTAAAAAGCAAATTATTATCTTTAATAAAAAATAGACAGTGCTTCGCGGATGTCAATAAATATATTTGCCATAAGTGCACAATTTATAAATTTGGTTGAAATAAAATCCCTTATTTTGGGAATGATCGAACTAAAAGGTACTGAATACTTCTAATATGCTAAAAACAACAACAATTATCATTTATCATGAAAGAGGAGGACGAATTGTGCACCAACGACGATTATTTAAATAAAATTGAGCTTGTAGAAACAGCCCCAAATATATAAATAGGCAATTTACAAGTTTGTCGTTGTGCTGAACATACAGCACAGCCGGTAGCTCTTGATGTAGTTAAATCACCGGACATCCTGAAATACCTGCTCAATTGTCAAAATATGACTAAATATATAAGAAAACCAGTCGGAAAGGCTACACTCGAGGTCGACTATGAGAGACCCTTACTTATTTTTCAAAAATGAAATAAGATTAACACTAGTAGTACCCCTTAGCGCGTTGTAACGTCAATATGCTCTTCTTCTTCCTTTGGTCCAACACTGAGTAATATTGAGTTATGAATAACTTCCGAGCTTATTATCTGATCGCGATGAATGATGATTACAGGATACATTAGGACCCCGATGCTTGTCCTGTGTGCCAAAATTCCAGGCTTCAGTTTTAAAATTGACCATTATATGGGATTTAAAGTTTTTTTTAATAACTTCTGAGGTTATTATCCGATCGCGATGAAATTACCAGGATACGTTTGGACCCTGATGTTCGACCTGTGTGCCAAAATTCAGGACTCTAGCTTTAATAGACCTGAGCTGGTCGGGAATAACAACTTTCATGTAATTTCACTCACTAAAGAGAAAATTCGTGTATCTAAACTTCTAACAAAAACTGAAAAGCCTATTCGAGTGGTGTCCAAATATCAAAGTAACACTAAGATAAACTACTACACATACCAACTAAAAGCAGCAAGGGCTTGCAAGTGGTACTTAAGGGGATAGATCCAGAGGTAACGCCTATCGAAATCATATATTCTCTACATGAAAATGGGTTTTTCGATAAGAAGGTAACAATTATTATCAAAGAAATAAGAAACCGCAACCTCTTTTCAAGGTCGAGCTTGAGTCAGACAATAGAGCATTTGAAAAAAAACCAGTAAATCCAATCTACAATGTACAGTTCCTGTTGCTTCGCAGGATCACGGTTGAAGAAACGCACAAGCGCAACGGACCAGTGCAATGTAAAAATTGTCAGGAATACGGGCACACCAGGTTCTATTGCACCCTACGGTCAGTCTGTGTAGCTTGTGGAGACTCTCATGGCTCTGACACTTGCCCTGCTAACAAAAAAGACCCCAGTGCAAAAATGTGTGGAAACTGTGGAGGAAACAATCCGAGGAGCGACAAAGACACGCTACTAGAACATACCAAATGTATTTAGCCCCAAAGGAAAGCCGTTATACAACTCAATCATCAAACCAAACAACGTAATAAGGGCAACACAAGTGAGGTAAGAAAACGAAACGAGGAAGAAAAACAAGCCGATCAGTCGAACGGGCGCGACAGTAGGATACCCTGTGCAGGTCTTCAAATAAAAGTATTTTCATTATAATGGGATTTAAATATATCGGTTGAAGTCGATTTTGCTTGCATCGAGAGTAGGTTGCTTGCTATAGTCTGGCAACAATGGACTGCGGCTGTTGATTGTTTATGTTTAGCGCCACAGCAGACGAAAGGCAAATCAAACATACATGAAGAAACTCGTCTTTTCGTTCATTATATCGTCAGCGCGGCGCAGCGACTGCGCTGCTACTGCGCTGCGACGCATCTGCTGCGCTGCATACATTTGTTACTTGAATAACTTCTGAGTTCAATATCCGATCGTACTGAAATTTGTTTCACACATTGAGTAGGATACTTATTATGTGTGCCAAATCTCAAGTCTCTAGCTATAAAACTGCTCTTGTTATCAGCTTTTCCGAGTTATGGGCGAAGGGGGCGTGGCATCGCGATGAAATTTTAAGGACACATCAAACTCAAGCTTTTTATCATGTGTGCCAAATCTCAAGTCTCTAGCTTAGACATTGCTTATGTTATGGTGATTTTTCTAATTTTAAAACCAACGGGACTCGATATCGAAAATTATAAATAAACTTGATCTGCTTATGGTATTCAGGAACCTACATTCCAAATTTGAAGTCTCTAGCTCTTATAGTTGTTAAGATCCACGCGTTCATACAGACGGACGGACAGACGGACAGACAGACGGACAAGTGTAAATCGACTCGGCTATTGATACTGATTAAGAAGATATATACTTTATAGGGTCGGAGATGCTTCCTTCTGCCTGTTACATACATTCACACAAATTCATTATAGCCTTTTTTGTCCATTTTTAATGGGCACAGGCTATAAAAAGGGAGAGTGAAAATCAACGGTAACGAGTGCAGACGTGCAAAAGCAGATTTTTAGGTTTCAAGAGAAAAAAAAATAGTTTCACAAGAAAAATGCGTGTAAAATTGAAAGATTTACGTTTTCACCATAGGTAATATAGCGGCCAAGATTAACGAACTGATGCAAGTTTTGGATGATGATGAAATCGACACAGAAGAATACGAAATTTTTTAATAAAATAATAATTCAATGATGCAAAAGCAAATTGACGACTTAAAGGAGCTGGTGATGCAAACGGTATGTGCGCAGCAACAGCAACGGCAACATGCACAAGGCGATGCGTCGGAGGCAGCGCAACCACAGCAAACCAAAGGCATACGAATGACGCCGAGTGTTCAAGGTTACGGCATTGCAAGCATCAAAGAAGTCATTGGAGTGCTACCTGAATTCGACCCCATAAAAGGATCCATAACGTCGGATCAATTCATAGCCAAAATAGAGCAGCTCCAAAATAAATATTTATGGAACAACGAAACTGTACTTTTTGCAGTACAGCATAAGATGCGTGGAGTCGCAAAGCAACTTTCCAAACTTGGAAGCAGTTCGAACTTGCTGTCAAGGCAGATTTCCATGTGTTGTAAATGTAGCAGATGTACAGCGCGAGTTAATGCGACATAAACGCCGAAATAACGAAACACCGAGCGAATACTTTTATGCGGTGTAAGCTATCGGACGACGTGCAAATGTCGATGAAGCATCGATAAATTCCTACATTATTAATGGGCTAAACCAACAAGAATCATCGATAGCTTTGCTAGCTGTTCAAGTCACTGGAAAATATGAGATCGGCACAAGAACTACAACAACAACGTTACACAGCAACGACGTATACTGCCATGATAAAGAGATGCTGAATATCGAAAGTCCAATGTCGAAGGTTACAACGATGGAGCAGGTAATGTTTGACATTGGTACGGACATCAAACCCACCAGCGCAAACAGGTGAGCGATCTGTTAAAAGATTATTCGAATTTTTTTACTCTTTGACCAATGACCTTTTGAAGCACAACGTCATTCAAAGAAGCAATTCAACCCATGCAGCGTCAGCAATACTGGTGCCAAAGGCAAACGGTGAAAAGCGGTTGTGTGTTGACTATCGAGCTCTCAACGCAGGCACGGTCAATGAATGATACCCGATGCCAAATGTAGAGGAGTAGTTGGCCCAAGCTATCCGGATTAATTATTTTTCAATACTGGATATTACCAGATTCCGATGAGCAACGATAGCATGAAGCTAACAGCATTCATATCCCCAGACGAATTGTACGAATTCAATATTATGCCTTTTGGCCTCGTAAACGCACATATAGTGTTCCAAGAGGTAATAAGAGAGATCATTGGATGAAGTCATCATATTATCCAAATCGATTGAAGACGGGCTGGTTGTACTAAACGAAATCCTAGACGCAATTAAATCTACAGGATTAACTCTACGTCCGTCGAAATGAGCATTTATGCAGACAACCGCTAAGTTTCTTTGCCACGTTATTACAAGCAAGGGAATGCATCAAAAGCTATCAACAGTCATACAACGAAACAGAAGTGCGCCGATTCCTGGACATTACAGGAATTTTCCGCAAATTCGTCAAGGAGTATAGCATGATCGCAAGTCCGTTAAGCAAGCTATTAAAGAAAGATGTGAAGTTCGTGTGGGAATAAGATCAAGTAGAGGCATTCCAATGATTAAAGGACGCACTGTCTTCAAAGCCTGTGCTAAAGCTTTACGACCCAACGAAATATCACGAGGTATACACTGACGCTAGTAAAATGGGAATAGCGGGCATTATGTTCCAACGAGAAGAAGACGGAACGAAACCTGTTTTCTAATACTCAAGGAGTCAACGGAGCTTCAGCCACCAATAGCAAGATTGTGGCTCAAACTACAGGAATTTGGTTTTGCATGCAAGCTTCGACCAGGAGCAGACATGCACACGAAGATAACATGAGCAGACAACCAGGACAAACAGAAGAGGAAATGTATCAGACCGTAGCAGACAACATTTTAGCGATTATACCAATTGACGAAGATTGGGTTTATACTATGCAGAAGCAAGATCCAGTACTAACAGAAATATTTGTGTTACTTAAGAGCAACGGCGCGGACCCAAAGTGGAGTCAAGCAAGCACTGATTATGTAATAAAAGCAAGCAGACTTCTACGTAAACCACAAGAAGGAAATTAGTTGGTTGTACCCCAAGCAATTCGTTGGTGTATAACTAAAACAAACCATGACGATATCGGACACTACAGCACGGAAAAGACGATACAACGAATTCAACGCTATTTTTGGTTTCCACTTATGAGGAGGTATGTAAAGTCCTACATAGCTTCCTGTTCAGAATGCTGCATAATCAAAGTTAAAGGAGGTAAACCAGAAGGCAAACTACATGTTTATGACACCACCATTCCGTACAATCAACATGGATCTCTTAGGTCCATTCCCAAAGAGCAAGAGCGGAAATTGTCCCATTTTGGTAATCGTATGTACGTTCACGAAATATACGTTTCTAGCAGCAACTCGAACGACGAAGACAATTCCGGTTATAAGAGCGCTTCAACAGCTTTTTGGAGTATTTGGTCAGCCAATGCGTGTAATCTCAGATAGACCCACAGCGTTTACCTCAAGGGAGTTTGAACTATTCACTAGGGTGCATGGAATACATCACGTCAAAACGGCAGTAAGAACACCCAGAGCCAATGGATAGGCAGAACGTATGAATAAAACTTTGCTGAATGTTTTAAAAACCAGCACAGAGAAGACCAAGGAATGGGATCAAAAGTTGTATAAGATACAATGGGGCATAAACCCACATATAAATACTACGACAAATTTTCTTCCAACGACTTAGTCTTTAATTTAATCCTACGAGACGTAACAAACAATCGACTAATACAGGCTCTCTCAAACGAGCCAATTACTGAAGAAGATATAGATGGAAAAAGGCAGCAAGCAGCGAACAACATAAAGGCAGAACAGAAAAAATGGAAAATCAGATTCAACGCTAAGCATAAACAGCCGACGAAATACAAAGTAAATGATTTAATTCTTATTAATTTTGTTTCAACGGTCACAGGTGATTCACACAAATTAGATCCTGTCTACAAAGGACCATATGTCGTCACAAAGGTTATGGATAACGTTCGATACGTTATATAAGACATCCCAGATCACACCATTACTTTGCGACGTTATTGTAACGTGGTATCCAGTGACAATATGAGACCAATGTGTGCCTTAATTCCAAACTTGGATATCGACGAGGTGGCATATAAATACGGCGACGACTTAATATCAGGTAAGGCCGAATGTCTAGACTGACAGGGGAGCTGCGTTCGAGAAGTGAAAGAGAACAGACGTGTGTGCGGACGAGTGCACAACGTTATTGCATATTACATTATTATTTTAAAAGTGATGTATCTTATTAATACACAGTTTGTTATAATGAATAAAGACATATAATTTAGTAACCTGACAATCCCAAATACTCAACATGACTTTATAGACGGGTTACTTGACATATCCTTGCGTCAAATTAATTACGTCAAAAAATCATAAAACCGGCAGCTTGACTTAAGCTTTGATGGTGATCCGGCTAGTGTAGTCCTGTCAAGAACGAAACCGCTCTCATATCCTGAAGATCCTTATCATCCTTCTTTGGAATTGATGATGGACCTTGGCACATTAGTATCGAACTTTCTTGATAAGCGTGCTCGTCAATTTCGGAAAGCTGTTTTTTTATTAAGATTGAACGAACTTTTTAGCGAAATTGAGTGGTCCGAATTTTATGCGTAAACGTATGTTTTTATGCCTGCATTCCATAAATTTATCCGATTTGGTCTAATAAACGTCCATGGTTTTTTAAACAGCTATCTCACCTGAAGAACTTGAAGTCCAGACTGTATAAAAAGTTCAAAGACTCAGGTTCTACTTCAGCGTTTGCTCGTTTGTTTAATTGCTCGGCCCAACTTCTCCGAGCTAAACGCTACGTGTTATAAAAATAATGTATACCGCTGTAGGGTTAGGTTAGTTTAGGTTACACAGACAGCTCAACAAAGTTGAGTTCACCCCGAGGCCATTCGGCTCATTTTGGTGTCCGTTGACTGTGGGAATAGAAAGGGTCGTTGGAGGGTTAATGGTAGTGGGAAAGAGATTTTAATAAAGCCTGGTACTGAAATCCCTAATTGGTCCCGTTGGGCGGGATTCGCTCTTGGAACAGAAGTATTGTGAGGGTCCACCGTACCGTTGTGCCATTCAGCCAATTGGGGAGTGACCCGTTAAGACTCCTATCAAAACCCTTATGCTGTTCTTGCTAAAGAGTAGGAGTTCTGATGATCGCTTTGGGTTACGGTCCGGCCAGAGTGCATTGGATATATTGCAGCCGCGGGTCGTTTTCCAGTGCGTTTCTGAAGGTCCCTCAGTTCCGCTGTAGGGTTAGATTCTCAAAAAAAAAACCTTAGGCTGTTCTATAATATTGTTTGAACGTAAGTTTTCTACCTATCCGTCTTCATTATTCTATGAAAACTCGAAAGCACAACAGATCAAGCGATTATCGATCTTTTTGCTACCTTTTTACAAATGACTTACTCTTCGTCTACTTACTCTTATGAACCTTATCCTTATAATTTGCCTCGATCGAATTGAACTTTTTGTCTTTTAATGAGTAAGGAATTGCTGCTTCGGGATCTTGAAAGGGTTAAGCCGGGACTTTGGCCCGGTCCTGGTACAAATTTGGTGATTTATGTAAGCCGCTATAAAAACTATTTGCTTTATCCCATGAACCATCGATTTTCCCACCATTTGAAAGGAATCACATGACCTTCTCTGGATCCTTAGCTACCGCCGAGGCAGTAGTGATGATTATGCTGTCCGGTGCCGCGAATTGGGGCGCAACTAGCGGCGGTTCACTCAAAAAGCTGTGGAGGTTTGAAAGGCTAAGAAATAGGGTCTAGCAGGAGCCAGAGCTGTGCAGCAATGCTTTGCGGCCATACCGTAGGGGCCAGATCATGTTCAAACTGGACGATTGTTTAATTTTTTTTTAGTAAGTAATAAAATTTTGTTATTCGGAAATAATAAAAAAACACATCCACATTCGCATAAACGTACACATACGCATACACC
>OY282582.1:4491557-4508644 GCA_958299025.2 Drosophila histrio
TTTTTTCCAGCCGCATTTTCTACTGATAATATAAGCATTATGCAGAAAAACTATAATAAATATCTTGTTTCGCTCTTGAGGTTTTAATTCAGGCAGTGCACAGTGGCTTTTTATTAATAACTTCTGCAACAATTAAGTTTTTTTGTACGAATAATTTTGTTTTGTAGATAAATATGCCACAAATCAAAATTATTATAGAAATGGATTATTTGTTTGTTGTTAATTTTTTTTTTAATTTCGTATAAAAAAGAGAGAAATGTTCTATCTACCAGAAAAATATTTATAACTTTTGGAAAAAAATATTTTTTTTTAGAATTATGGATTTGTTTTATATTAAATATTACACAAATAAAATCTACTTTTAATAAATTTTTTTCAACTTGTATTCAGTATTTTCTTACAATTGTAGCTCTACTCGGTATCTGATGAGGTATCATTTGATAAGTAATCTTCTTTATTTAAATTAAGGCTGATAATCTCTTTATCTACTATTTCAGCCTTTTCGGAAGAGGAAACTGAACCATTGGATATCATCGTAATTAATGGGTCCGATGATATATAAAATCTGTGAGCCAAGTCTTCCATCGTGTTTTTACGCGAATTTTTTGGAGTGTGTTGTAAACGATTTTTTCTCAGGTCTTTATTTCTGGCCTCGAGAACTTCTTCTGACATCAAACCTATCGAAAGGGCAACAGTTTTATAATTTCAGCACCATGTAATTAATATATGTATTTCTGCACAGATGAAGGCATATAAAACCATGGATTCAGATATACAAATATTGTTGCTGTTTGAAATGCATTCTGTTGAAAGGTTTCTGTGTCAATTTCAAATCCAGATGCTAGTGTTCGTAAGATTACACTAAATCGATAAATTAATACAAAGTTTTCGCCAGTTATTTTGGCAGCCAATTTGGGTTCTTGAAAAAATTTTTCTTGCTGTATTGCCGTTGTTAGTATTGCCTGAGTCAGGCTTGGGAATATCAATTAAGATGCCCATCTCCTTCCGCAAACTCTCTTGTATTTCTTGTCTCCTAATATCTACAGCTGCTTTATATGCACTGCGAACTTGCCAATTTTAAATTATAATTCTATGACTAATATGCAGAACGCACTCAAGGAAACGAATCCAAGCGTGTAGACTTGATAAGCCATACTCAAATAGGTTTTCTTTGCACGCCAAATTTGTAATAGCATTGAGATCGTTCTTTTTTTTTTTGGTGTTGTGCCACCTATTCCACATACTAGAGATTATGATTCTGCCAGAACGCTAAATACTTTTCCATCTATCATGGTCATTAAAAACTGATGATGTACGTCAAATTTTTCCAGTCTCGTTGACTGTATTTCGGCTATTTGCCTTTTAAAATTGTTGAACTCATCACGTACCAAATCAGATGTTTCTTTTTGGCAAAGCAATTTTAATGGCCTGCAATAATGAGTGGATGAAGGTTTCATATTTTTTCAGAGTATTGTTGATGCAAGAACTATTTGTAATGGTACCAAGCACACGGAAAACATGTGTTGATCGATCATACAAGCATTTAAATCATTAAAATTTTGTCGATAAGTAGCGTGACCACTACTCCCATCACAACCCCATTTGTATCTTTGGACTATTGTTATTCTCTGTAGCTGGAAAATCTTTAAAATGTGAATTATTCTGGCCACTGCACAGTGGTCGATTTGGCGAAATTAGCTGCATTTAATTCAAAATTCAAAGTGGAGCTAGCCGCCAAATTTTTTTTTTCTTTATAACTGACATCCCACTGATGTCAGAAACACTCATCGTTTGAATTTTTTATCGATAGTTGATCAGCTGTGAGTTTTCAAAGTCAAAATATGTTTCTGCACTTGTTGCAGAAAAATTTCCAGCCGATTTGCACGTCAGTAAGATTTACGTCAGAAAATTTTTAAAAATTAGTTCCAATACAAGTTTGTTGGTTTTTTTAAAGATAAAGTTAAGTATTATGTAAATAATTTTTGTTTGTTACTTGTGCTTATCTCATTTAGTCATACTTTGATGTAGAACATAGCCTTAAAACTATCCTTTTCATAATAGCAATCACCTGACTTCAGTGGAATGCCACTAAAGGGATTCAAACGGATTCAAGCTAATTCCAATTTAATAAATTAATATGATGTTTTGTGATCGTGAAATGTATAAACATTTTTGCAACTTTTTGCAACTTTTCAAGAAAATTAACTTTTTAGGTTCAATGTCAGTGGTAACAAACCGATCAGTCGAGCGGGTGCGACAGTAGGATACCCTGTGCAGGTCTTAAAAAAAGTATTTTCATTATAATGGGATTTGAAGTCGATTTTGCTTGCATCGAGAATAGGTAGCTTGCAATAGTCTGGCAACACTGGACTGCGGCTGTTGATTGTTTATGTTTAGCGCCACAGCAGACGAATGGCAAATAAAACATACATATATGAACAAACGCGTCTTTTCGGTCATTATATCGTCGACGCGGCGCAGCGACTGCGCTGCTACTGCGCTGCAACGAATCCGCTGCGCTGCATAAATTTGTTTCTTGAATTACTTTTGAGTTCAATATCCGATCGTACTGAACCTTGTAGCACACATTGAGAGTAGGATACTTATTATGTGTGCCAAATCTCAAGTCTCTAGCTATAAAACTGCTCTTGTTATCAGCTTTTCCGAGTTATGGGCGAAGGGGGCGGGGCATCGCGATGAAATTTTCAGGACACATTAGGCACAAGCTTTTTATCATGTGTGCCAAAGTCTCTAGCTTTAACATTGCTTATGTTATGGTGATTTTTCTAATTTTAAAACCAACGGGACTTGATATCGAAAATTGAAAATAAACTTGATCTGCGAATGGTATTCAGGAATCAACATTCTAAATTTGAAGTCTCTAGCTCTTATAGTTGCTGAGATCCACGCGTTCATACAGACGGACAGACTGACAGACGGACAGACAGACGGACAGGTGTCAATCAACTCGGCTATTGATACTGATTAAGAATATATACACTTTATATGGTCGGAGATGCTTCCTTCTGCCCGTTACATACATGCACACAAATTCATTATAGCCTTTTTTGCCCATTTTTAATGGGCACAAGCTATAAAAAAACTTATCGGAAATATGACCTCTCTGTGGCTGAAATTGCAAAAAAAAAAAAAAAGATTGGAAGAAGTAGAAAAGTCGTATATAATTTTATTCAGAGCAGCTTAAATTAGATTAGTCCGCGGGGTTATGGTCTGGGGAGCCATATTCTATTTTGGTACATGCGAGCTTCAATTTTTGACACGCAAGAAGAACGCGCAATCATACAAAAGAGGTTTTTCAAAAGACTTCTCCCCCACTAGAAAGTCTTTTTAGAAATTTTCCATGGACTTTCCAACAGGACAATGCCCCAATTCATATAGCCCGTGTTTTCAAATCATGGATCATGGAGTCAAAAATGTCAATCTCTTAAATTGGCCTTCATACTCGGCGGACCTTAACAATATCGAAAATGTTTGTGGGTGCTTGGCCAGTAAGGTGTATAAGTCAGGAAGACCGTTTTCTACCAAGACTGAGCTAATTCAGGCTATTCAGGAAGCATGGGCTTTAGTTTCCTTTAATTATATCAAAAAATGTATGATTCCTTACCAAATAGGATCTATGAAGTTATCCTAAACAAGGGAGTTTCTACCCATTATTGAAATAGATTTATTATTTAATACTTTATATAATTAACCCAATAAAAGTTGTTTAAGATGAATAAAATAAATGAATATAATAATATGGATTAAAACAAAATGTGCTATTGAAATGAAACAAAATGTACGCGCAATTTTTTCGTTATTTAGTTTTTAAGCCCTGTAACTTAAAAAATTCTCACCAAATTTTGGTTTATTGCTATTTAAAACTAAATACTTTAACTATAAATTCAAGTAGTGAAATATTATTTACTTGCATTTGCTTAAAAGCTATTATGAATTGAAATGCACCTTGCCATGTGTGTTAAGTGCTAGTGAAACGCAGTGTATTTTAGAGCCCTTAAACTCGGATTCAGTCAACATGACTGTTAACCAACTTATTATTTTAAGACTTGATAAACTTATTGGTAGCCTCCCTTTGGAGAAGATCCAATAATCAGCAGCAAGGCAAAAAAAAGAGTTACTCACCTCTTCCGCTGCGTCCCACAAAGCGCAGATCATTGAACTTGGCAACACCGTTCTTCATCTGAGTGGTGTAATTCCGCAGCTCGGCACAGCAGTTTTCATCATTCCCCGCCCTTATAGTGACATACGTGCCGTCGCCGACGTCTGCTAGAGCGACGACTTTAAAGGCCAATGGCAGCGTTTTGTTCGACCGCCAATGGGATGGCAGAGCAGAGCAGAGAAAGTACGGGTTACTTGTTCGCACTGCAATTCATAATAAGGAATTGAATTCAGTCAGTTTATGTACTTAATTTACTTATGGCAAATATTTAATAGTTATTGTGGCGTCATAATTTCTCTATAATTGATAGTCAATCATCTGTATCCGCATTTGGATTCGCTGTGACAGTAGCACTTTGACGCGATGTGTGACAATAGCTGACGCTTGATAGTTTACAAATTCCAAGGATCCAGGATAATATCGATAATTCATAATAAAGGCTACAAGATCAGTTGATGATTAAAAGGGTATAATAATATCAGACCACGCCATTGACCTTCATGCTTCGTTGTTTTTAAACCCTTTACTTTAAAAAAGTAAAACAGGTCTATTAAATTTGTCAAAAAAAAAAAATTTGCGTAACAGGTCAAAGGAAGTCCGGCAGACCCCATAAAGTATATATATTCTTGATCAGCTTCACCAGCCGAGTCATATCCGTCTGTCTGTATGAGCGCCTAGATCTCAGAGACTATAAGAGCTAGTGGTATGGTGGTTCGTCTATGGGCTAAGCAGATCAAGATTATGTTACAATTTTGACACGCCTCCTTCCGCCCCCGTTAATCGAAAACCAAATTTTTTAAATCCCATTTAACGAGAAATATTAATGCTAGAGTTTGCATACAGGACGAGCATCTGGGTCCCCAGGTATCTTAAAAATTTTATCGCGATTGGATAATAAACTCGAAAGTTATTCAAAACACATTATTACTTAGTGTCGGGTCAAAGGAAGAAGAAAAGCACATTCACGTTACAACGCATTATACGGTATTTGCCCATTTTAGGAATCTAATTTAAACCTCAAGATAAATACAAGATATTTGGATCAAGTATTTTGCATTTTTACAACTCAATTCGACTCGTAGGTTCCCACAAATTGATTAT
Organism: Drosophila histrio; assembly: GCA_958299025.2. Lineage (NCBI taxonomy): Eukaryota > Metazoa > Arthropoda > Insecta > Diptera > Drosophilidae > Drosophila > Drosophila histrio. Next base: position 4,496,839 of record OY282582.1, read on the forward strand.
TGATAATTGAAAATTACCCCTTTACATCCGTAGTAGCCTCCCCGTGGTTTCCCATGGGTACCGATTATGTTTTATTAATCGTAAGCTAATTTGAGCGGCGACAAATAAATATCTAAGTTTGTTACTATTATTTCCCTTTGAAAGAATAAATAAATGGTCTCTCAAAGTCGACTTTAACTGTAGCCTTTTCGCCTGGTTTTGTTTTATTTTATTTATATTTAAATTCAAACTTATACGAGTACACTATTAATGTTATTATTTATTTAATTTTTCTCAGCTATGTATTTAAGTTCGTTACATATGCACATTAAATCGAATACTTCTTTAGTATAAACCGCTTGCAGCGCAGCAATGTCGTGAATAGTTTAAAAAAATAAACAATGATACAATATACCTCAATATCTGAGTGTACACCATAAGTCGCTAATATTACTTATATCATTCGATAGCAAATAGGTTCAGCAAGTGTAGTCCTTAAAAATATACAAACATAGGTAATTGGCTTTGGTAAACGCTGGAAATGAGAATGGAAATGGTTACGAATTGCATAATAACTCCCTCTTTGTCGTGGGTTACATTAAAATATTTATCCAAATACAAATCCATATATATCCATATACAAGTCCATCAGTCTGTCCATATAAACAAAGGGATCTCAAAGATGGTAAGAACTAGAAGCTTGAACTTTATAGCCCAGCTCTGCTTATATTTGTAGGTAAATCAGCGCTTCTTTAATTATAGATGCCACGCTCCTTCGCCCATAAATCTGGAAAAGCTCATGACAAAAGAAGCTTTCTAGCTACAGACTTGGAATTTTGCAAACCTAATGAGTATCTTGAAGTCAATGTGTTCAGAAAATTTAATCACGATGCCACGTCCCACGGCACTCATAAATTTAGAAAAAACGAGGTATGGAATTTGAGGGGCCGCCTGTACTGTCACAGGCTTTCCGACTGTCGGTTGCCAGGCACTCTTCGCCGACAAATCAAGAATAAGTAATTACCTAATAAAAGCACTCTTTAGGAAAGAAACTTTAGATTTGGCACATATGATGAATATCTTATGATCGATGGGTCGAGAAAATTTTATCACGCTGACACCCAAAAATCTGAACGTCTCATAACAAGATCAAACGATATATTAGCCTGCTATTAAAGTATAGAACCCGAGAACATAAAGATATGGGGGTAAGAAAATAAGTAGGAAAACGGAAGGTAAAACAGAATAATACAACTAATATTGAACTAAGTTAGGAGTAAAATTTCAAGTTGAATTAGCATTCAAGAAAATACGATAGAGTCTACTATAGTCTGAATATAAAATTCTAAAAGGCTCATGTAATGCTTAGTTTGATCTACAAAGACGAAGAAAAACTCGGAGTATAATTTCTAGATACTCTAAAAGGAACAGAAAAATTGAGCTGTGACATTAATTCCACTGAGTCAATGTCACCGGTAATAAAACTATACATAACAAGCCGATCAGTCGAGCGGGCGCTACAGTAGGATACCCTGTGCAGGTCTTAAAAAAAGTATTTTCATTATAATGGGATTTGAAGTCGATTTTGCTTGCATCGAGAATAGGTAGCTTGCAATAGTCTGGCAACACTGGACTGCGGCTGTTGATTGTTTATGTTTAGCGCCACAGCAGACGAATGGCAAATAAAACATACATATATGAACAAACGCGTCTTTTCGGTCATTATATCGTCGACGCGGCGCAGCGACTGCGCTGCTACTGCGCTGCAACGAATCCGCTGCGCTGCATAAATTTGTTTCTTGAATTACTTTTGAGTTCAATATCCGATCGTACTGAACCTTGTAGCACACATTGAGAGTAGGATACTTATTATGTGTGCCAAATCTCAAGTCTCTAGCTATAAAACTGCTCTTTTATCAGCTTTTCCGAGTTATGGGCGAAGGAGGCGGGGCATCGCGATGAAATTTTCAGGACACATTAGGCACAAGCTTTTTATCATGTGTGCAAAATATCAAGTCTCTAGCTTTAACATTGCTTATGTTATGGTGATTTTTCTAATTTTTAAACCAACGGGACTTGATATCGAAAATTGAAAATAAACTTGATCTGCGTATGGTATTCAGGAACCAACATTCTAAATTTGAAGTCTCTAGCTCTTATAGTTGCTGAGATCCACGCGTTCATACAGACGGACAGACGGACAGACTGACAGACGGACAGACAGACGGACAGGTGTCAATCGACTCGGCTATTGATACTGATTAAGAATATATACACTTTATATGGTCGGAGATGCTTCCTTCTGCCCGTTACATACATTCACACAAATTCATTATAGCCTTTTTTGCCCATTTTTAATGGGCACAGGCTATAAAAACTACACCAATCATTATTCTTCGATATACTAAAGGGGGCAGGTTAATATATAAAAGTCTACTAGCATATAAAGGCAGTCTCACATCCGCATTACAAATTTGGCCGCGCAATACAAATGTAAGAAATTTTTTTTGCACCGATTCAATGCCATACTACGAGCCGCGACCACTATTAATTCCTACGGCAGAGTCAATATCTTCCTGCACTTTATTGCGGCATGTCCAATCCTTATATTGCAAACAAATTTTAACATCATCCGCATACATAAGTACTAGAGAATGTGTTAAAACTGTAGGTAGATCATTTATGAACAGTGTGAAAAAACCCGAACCGAGATGACTACCTTGAGGAACACCAGAGGTAACTCGGAACGACTTTATATAACTTATTGAGTTTTTTGGATTAAATTGCTTGAAATTAAATAAATGAAATGGTTATCTGAGTCATAGGCTTTGTTTGTTATTAAGGAAACAACGGAGAGTGGTACCGTTCTTGACAGGCCTACACTAGACGGATCTCAAAAAAAGCATAAGTCAAGCTGCTGCCGGCTTAAAGAATTTTTGACGTGGATAATTTGACGCAAGGATATGTCAAGAAACCCGCCGATAAAGTCATGTTGAGTAATTGGGATTAAGAAATTTAACTCATCATTAAATTACCAAGTAGATCGTGGCTAGTTAAAATCGCCAAGATCCATGAAATTATCATTATCAGAGTGAAGGGAGTGAACAGATTTAATGGTAGACAGATGGTCCAGGTATATAGACATATGGGAAGATGGTGAAATATAAGAACATATAATCTGTACAGGTCGTCAAAGAAAAGTATTTTCATTATAATGCGATTTAAATAATGCGATAGTCTGGTAATACTGGACTGTGACTGTTAATTTGGAAATTGTTTATGTGTAGCGCCACAGCGGAAGAAAGGCAAATGCATTAATCACATGCGCTCTCTATCTCTTGCGCAAATGGCATTTTCATATGCACTCTTGCTCTGGCCAACAACTATGAAATAATGGATTTAAAACAAATTCCCTAGCATATCCTTTATTAATGGGTCAATCGCTATTAAACTTGTAGCAAATTGTTATGTTTTGTTACATCATGTGTAATCTTCACAAAGCACCGTTAGATTGTCGCAATCAGCGTTTCGCAAAATGTATAGTTCTAAAAGTGGTCGTCAGAATTTTGCACTGACTCCATGTATAGCGCCACACTGACACAATGTATAGTGCCTCAGCGGCCGAAAGCGTAAATCATCAGATTATCATATGCGTTCTCGTTTGGGGGACTTTCATATGCTCCCTCGCCTTGACCAAAAAATTGATTTAAAATAGATTCCTTAATAACTCCATTATTTATGTGTCGATCTGTAGGAAACTTGTAGCAAATTGCTTAGCATGAGTTAAAGCTAAACTATTTGTTATGTTAGGTTGAGTTATCTTATCTTTGAGGCTGTGATAGTTTTCTTCGATTTGCGTGGGCGGTGGCTGAGATATCGAAAATTGAAAATAAACTTGATCTGCTTATGGTATTCAGGAACGTACATTCCAAATTTGAAGTCTCTACCTCTTAATCATATGCTCTCTCGCTTTGGCCAAAAAAAATGGATTTAATACTATTTCCTTAATACCGCCTTTATTTATGGGTTGCTCGGTATGGAACTTGCAGCAAATTGCTCAGCGTGAGTTATACTTCAACTATCTGTTATGTTAGGCTGAGTTATCTGAGGCAGTGATAGTTTTTTCGATTTGCGTGGGCGGTGGTTGGGATATCGAAAATTTATAAAAACTTGTTTTGTGTATTGTATTCAGGAACCTACATATCAAATTTGAAGTCATTAGCTCTTATAGTTGCTGAGATCCACGCGTTCATACAGACGGACGGACGGACCGATGACAGACGGATAGGTGTTCATCGACTCGGCTATTGATACTGATTCAGAATATACATAATTAATACATTCGAAGATTCCTCCTTCTGCCTGTTACATATATTCACACAAATTCATTATACCCTTTTTGCCCATTTTTAATGGGCACAGGGTATAACAAGCCGATCAGTCGAGCGCACGCGACATTTGGAAACCATGTGCAGGTCTTCAAAGAAAAGTATTTTCATTATAATGTGGTTTAAATATATATAATAAAGGGTCTCTCTCAAATTCGCTCAATTCGCATACATTTGTTTCTTGCATAACTTCTGAGTTCAATATTCGATCGTACTGAAATTTGTAGCACATATTGAGAGTACGATACTTACCATGTGTGCCAAATTTCGAGTCTCTAGTTATAAAACTGCTTTTGTTATCAGATTTTTCGAGTTTTGGGCGAAGGGGGCGTGGCATCGCGATGCAATTTTCTGGACACATTAAGCCCAAGTTTCTTATCATATGTGCCAAAACTCTAGAGACTTCAAATTTGGAATGTAGGTTCCTGAATACCATATGCATATCAAGTTTATTTTCAATTTTCGATATCAAGCCCCGTTTGTTTTAAAATTAGAGAAATCACCATAACATAAGCAATGTTAAAGCTAGAGATTTGAGATTTGGCACATATGATAAGAAACTTGGGCTTAATGTGCCCAGAAAATTTCACCGTAATGTCACGCCGCCTTCGCCCACAATTGGATAAAGCTGATAACAAGATCAGTTTTAAAGCTAGTTATACCCTGTGGGGGTATATTAAGTTTGTTAATAACAAACGACCCCATAAAGTATATATATTCTTGATCAGCATCAGTAGCCGAGTCGATATAGCGATGTCCGTTTGTCCGTCGGTCCGTCCGTATGATCGAAAGGATCTCAGAGATGGTAAGAGCTAGAAGCTTGAACTTAGTCACCCAGAATTGGTCATTTTTGCAGGCAGATCAAGTTTATCTTTTTTTGGATGCCACGCCCCCTTCGCCCATAAATTAAGTAAAAGCTCATGAAGCAAACAGTTTAGTATCTCAAAAACCTCATAAAAAGAGCAATTTTACAGTTAGAGACTTGAAATTTAGCACACATGATGACTATCTTAAGGTTGATGTGTCCAATAACTTTTATCACGATGCCACGCCCCTTCGCCCACAAAATGGAAAATCTCGTAACAAGAGCCATTTTACAGCTAGAGACTTCATTTTGGGACACATGATGAATATTTTGTTGTCGATGTGTCCAGAAAATTTCAACACGATTCCCCCACAAATTTAAAAAAAAAACGAAATACTAGAAAATTTAATCTGTAGTGAATTAGAGCGGGTTTCTGTAGACCCACAGGGTATATTACGGCCAGGTCCCGACTGTTCGGCTTGTTTTATACTAAAATATTTTATATATTAAAATGAATATTGTTCGTCACAAAATTTGATATCAGTAATTTTGGGGCTTGAATATGCTTTTGTCATAAGACGTGTACCTCGTTTATTATATATATTTAAATCCTATTATAATGAAAATACTTTTGCTTGAAGACCTGCACAGGGTTTTCAACTGTCGCGCACGCTCGATTGATCGGCTTCTTTGAAGATGAATATGAGGAAGATGCCAGGGTTGGTTGCACAGAGTAATGATGGGTAGATTTTTAATTTTGGCTTTATACTCGTTCACCAAAAACTCTGGCCAAAAATTTCGGAGAACAAATGGTGACAAAATGTGTAGGGTAGACGTTGATCTTGAAAAATGCAATTTGCCTATCATATGAGAACTTAAATTTTTCCACCTTGACACTGGCTTCATTTATTTTGGCCTGAATAAAGGCCTTCACATCCGCACATGTAGAATCAGAGGCAAGCCTAAAAACAAAAATTTGTTTCATAGACGCAACCCCCACCAATAGGCTAGCACCTAAAGGTGAGTTATCGGGCTCATTGTCAACTGTGGGCAGCGATCTATCCGATGATCCGGCAGAGACTAATATAGGTGGAGGAACAATATTAGATTTGTTTACGTTCATAGCTAAAGACTATAGATTTGGCACACATGATGAATATTTTGGTGTCGATGTGTCCAGAAAATGTCATCTCTATGTCACGCACCCTTTGCCCACAAATACATCCTGACCAAATTTGGTTTAAATCCAGTCATCGCTATATGATAATACAGCTATATGATACAGTTGCCTGATTCTTATAAAATTGTGCTAGAGTGTATAAGACAACACCAAATTTATAATCTGTGAGATAAGTTGAGGTACGTCCATAAACCAAATAGTTTATCATACTTATGTATGATTTCCGCCCGATTGTTTTCATGGCAGCTAAATATATGATATAGTGATCTGAACGGTCGGGTTTCGAGATATGTACTGCTGATTAAGAATATAAATATATATATGTAAGATGGTCAGATTGAGTAGCTAAGTGGCAGCCGTGTGAGCATCACTGCTAAGTTACAAAGTGTTGCTGCGACAATGCTACAAGGAGGCATCGTATTTGGGCTGCTAAGCGCATCATTGCTGATAGAGGAACTGTGATCACTTCGGACGGCTTTCAAGAATTCCAAGATGAGCATAAGGTGGGTCACGTAAATACAACTACGCACAGTGTATGATGTTGCCAATCTAGGGGGAATTAAATGAATAAAATGATTTGAGGTCTTTTTAGCAGCTTTTAGCAGGCAAGTTACGAATATAAGAACAAAACATAACAAAATAATTTTTGTTTAGAAGATATCGGGTTTTAACCCGGTGCATTAGAAATGCATGCAAAATTGCATCGGACAACAAGCACCAGTTGACAATTGGATCGTGTGGTCAAATTAATTTTTTTCCATAATTTTTGGATCATTATTTATTTAATTTCATATATATGGACATTATAAGTAGCCTAGAACATTTTTTATATGTTGGAAATAAGTGTCAAATTGTAAGTGTATTTTTAACTAGATTATATTTTTGGTGGAAAAAACTTGCAACATTCTGTCACATTCAATCCAACCAAAACATACTTCGTTTGCAGAAAATCATTCTGAATCAGGATCAGAAACAAAATGTTGGCCGTTTATTGCCCAAAGGACTTCAATTTATCAATGAGTACAATAACACGCGCAAAGTTTTTCAAGATTTGGTCAAACAACGAAAGAATCGATAAGCTTAAGTCACTTTTAGAGCACGCAGTGACGATTTTTGGCAATGAGATTGACCATATAAAGTTAAAATTGAACTAAGCAGAATTGTGCTATGAATTTGAGCTGAGGTGGAAAAAATCTATAAGAGCTAAATCCAGATTTATGAGCAATAATGCAAGTTGGATTCAGGGCTCAATAAATGCCGTTGGTTATAAGATTGATGTCGCGCCTTTAACCTCAAGCCACAGTGGAAGAATTAAAAAACCATTTTCTTAGTGCCCAAAAATTCAGCAAATAAAATGTTAAGATATGCTGTTAAAAATTAATGGCGATCAATTGATTGCAGCGTCAGAACTGACTTTGCGGTCGTGCAAAAAAAAGAATTTGGCGAGTTTAATCAATAAGTTTGCAAATGCATCCCCGTCAACGAGAACAGCGATTAAGAAATCCAGAATTTGCACAGACATTCCATGAAATGGAAGGGTACAATGATTTGTGCAAATGTATGTAACAGGCATAATGAGGCATCTCCGACACAATAAAGTTTATATATTCATAATCAGTATCAATAGCCGAGTCGATTGACACCTGCCCGTCTGTCTGTCTGTCCGTCTGTATGAACCGTCGATCTCAGCAACTATAAGAGCTAGAGACTTCAAATTTGAAATGTAGGTTCCTGAATACCATACGTAGATCAAATTCATATTTAATGTACGATATCATGCACCGTTTGTTTTAAAATTAGAACAAGCCGATCAGTCGAGCGGGCGCGACAGGTGGATACCCTGTGCAGGTCTTAAAATAAAAGTATTTTGGAAAAGTATTTTAATTATAGTGGAATTGCTCTGTATGTAGTCTGGCAACACCCCATGTTTCTCTCTCTTACACACAGCTGTTATTATATTGCGCGCCAAACCATTTGTTTTTGAAATATAAGGCAATGTTTATATATATGGGTTTATATATATGGGATATAAGTTATTTTAATACTATGATAGAAACGTAGAATTGTCAACCAAACGTGTTAGCAATCGCAAATATAAATTAATATAATAATAGTAATTATTCAGTTTGTCAGTGCTGGACAACTCTTAAACTATTGTAAGACAGTGTTGGACAACTGGCCAATTATAATAAAATAATGGCAATAAAACAAATTCCTTAATATCTCCTTTATTAATTGGTCGATCGTTATGAAACTTGCAGCAAATTGCTTAGCGTTGTCGTACTGTACATTTAAGCTATGTTATCTCAACGAAGATGAGTGTAAAAAGTCGCAAATATTAATTTTACATTCTCGGGAGGAAGACAAGATAGTCATATACTCTCTCGCTCTTGCCAACCACTGTGAAATAATGGCAAAAAAAGAAATTCCTTAATATCTCCTTTATTAATAAGTCGATTGCTATGAAACTTGGATAAAATTTCTTAGCGTTGTTCAACTGTCAATTTAAGCTGTGTTATCTTAACAAAACTGAATCGCTAAAATTAATTTTACATTCCCGAAAGAAAGACAAGGCGAGCGATAGTGCAAAGAAGATAGTCATATACTCTCTCGCTCTTGCCAACAACTATGAAATAATGTTAAAAATATAAATTCCTTAATATCTCCTTTATTTGTGGGTCGATCGCTATGAAACTTGCAGCAAATTGCTTAGCGTGGTTATTCTGTTAATTTAAGCTGTGTGATCTTAAGAAACATGCGTGTAAACAATCGCTAATATTAATTTACATTACAATCTATAGTTCTGTGAGTGGCTAATGGATGGCGCCACGTGACACAATTTAAGTCGCCATACAGCGGCCGACACCGCAAATCATCAGATTATCATATGCTTTCTCGTTTGCGCAAATGGTATTTTCTTATGCTCTCTCGCTTTTGCCAAAAAATGGAATTAAAACAAAACAGCGTGAGTTATACTTCAACTATCAGTCATGTTAGGCTAAATTATCTTGGAATTTGAGGTCTTCTTCTATTTGCGTGGGCGGAGGGTGAGATATCGAAAATTAAAAATAAACTTGATCTGCGTATGGTATTCACGAACCTACATTCCAAATTTGAAGTCTCTAGCTCTTATAGTTGCTAAGATCCACGCGTTCATACAGACGGACAGACAGACGGACGGACAGACAGACGGACAGGTGTCAATCGACTCGGCTATTGATACTGATTCAAAATATATATACTTTATAGGGTCGGAGATGCTTCTTCTGCCTGTTACATACATTCACACAAATTCATTATACCGCTTTTGCACATTTTCAATGGGCACAGGTTATAACAAGCCGATCAGTCGAGCGGGCGCGACAGTAGGATACCCTGTGCAGGTCTTCAAAGAAAAGTATTTTCATTATAATTGGATTTAAATATATCGCTTGAAGTCGATTTTGCTGTTATCGAGTGTAGGTAGCTTGCGATAGTCTGGCAACACTGGACTGCGGCTATTGATTGTTTATGTTTAGCGCCACAGCAAAAGAAATGCAAATCAAACATACATGAACAAACGCGTCTTTTCGTTTATTATATCGTCGACGCGGCGCAGCGACTGCGCTGCTACTGCGCTGCGACGCATCTGCTGCGCTGCATAAAATTGTTTCTTGAATAACTTCTGAGTTCAATATCCGATCGTACTGAAATTTGTTGCACACATTGAGAGTAGGATACTTAATATGTGTGCCAAATCTCAAGTCTCTAGCTATAAAACTGCTCGTGTTATCAGCTTTTCCGAGTTATGGGCGAAGGGGGCGGGGCATCGGGATGAAATTTTCAGGACACATTAAACCCAAGCTTTTAATCATGTGTGCCAAATCTTAAGTCTCTAACTTTAACATTGCTTATGTTATGGTGATTTTTATAATTTTAAAACCAACGGGACTTGATATCGAAAATTGAAAATAAACTTGATCTGCGTATGGTATTCAGGAACCTACATTCCAAATTTGAAGTCTCTAGCTCTTATAGTTGCTGAGATCCACGCGTTCATACAGACGGACAGACGGACGGACAGACGGACAGACTGACAGACGGACAGACAGACGGACAGGTGTCAATCGACTCGGCTATTGATACTGATTAAGAATATATATACTTTATATGGTCGGAGATGCCTCCTTCTGCCTGTTACATACATTCACACAAATTCATTATAGCCTTTTTTGCCCATTTTTAATGGGCACAGGCTATAAAAATCACCATAACATAAGCAATGTCAAAAGCTAGAGACTTGAGATTTGGCACACATCATAAGAAACTTAGGCTTAATGTGCCCAGAAAATTTCATCGCGATGCCACGCTTCCTTCGCACACAGCTCGAAGAAGCTGATAACAAGGCAGTTTTATGGTTAGTTATCTCAAAATACTTTTGTTTTAAGACCGGCACAGGGTATCCTACTGTCGCGCCCGCTCGACTGATCGGCTTGTTTTTTTTAATATGCTGATATTTTAAAATGCTCATTGCAAGAAACATGGTGAATTTTTCTTATTCCGTGAATATTTGGCGACTGTTCCCATTTTTCTTTTAAGATTGTTGAAATCACAATTGCACCTTCCTCAACATACATAAGTCGGATTCCAAAAACATTGTTTTTCGCGCACTCGTAGAAAGCAAATGCATTATGAAGTAATACTTTTTTGGTTTTCGTTATTTGCCAAACTTATCTCTTCAATACAGCTCCAACCCCATCGACAGCGCCCTTGCCATGCGACGATGCAAAATAGTTCCACTCAACTGCTTTGCATTCAAATTCAACTATAAAATCTGTTAAGCAGTAAAATATGATCTTATTTTTAAATTACGAACTACTCCCGTTCAAAAACAAAAAAAATGTATTGATATGTCCATGATATTTTTTAAATCGTTAACAATATTGATTAAAAATAAGAAATCTTCAGCCTTGTTATGATTCAAGCTATCACTAATTACAGCCAGAGATTCTGTTTTGTTTCAAGTCCACGCAACGCAAGTAAAAATTGATACTTGCTTGTAATTAAAATGCGCGCTTTGAATCTCATTTTGGAAAAGCAATCTATAGGTTTCAGCAAATCTGCAAAACGAGTTCTCCGGGCTTTTCTTCACCTCGTCAAAATAATTTTATTATTCTCGCTTAACACAGAAGTGACCTTTAAACTTTACTCTACTCCAAAGTTGCCATTTAACATTTTCGTTTATAAGCCTTAAATAAGCTAGTGGCACCAATTCATAGCAAACGTCATCAGTACATTTCTTGCAATTATTTGTAATGCAAGTTTCAATTTCAATATTGCAACAAACTGATTTCAAAAAGGACACATGACTACTCAAAATTGTCGGAATTATTTTAGCACAAGCCTCTATTAAAAACAAAAATTGGCATGATACATGCATACGCACATGTTGTGTGGCGCTTTGCTTCACGTGGG